>VXBN01005332.1:48499-108421 GCA_013397395.1 Sinosuthora webbiana | reverse complement strand
AAAAAAGTAGGATTTGTACAAGAATGCTGACAATTTTTAAGGAAGGAAAAAAAAATAATTTCCCTTCCCTCTTAGGATTTCATGCTTTGTGTCATTTGATAACATACATGACTAGGTTTAATACTCAATCGTTTCCCAAATCCAATTTGACTACCTAACAGGGTTTAATTTACATGATGATACAATTTCTCACACCAGAAAGCATAGTAACCCTTCTTCTTTGGAGGTTAATGGTGATCTAGCTTAAAGCCCGAAAGATAATTACAAGGAATGTGCTTCAGGTGACAAAGTATTTTTGACAACCCCAGACTGTTGATAGCTTTTTAATTATACTTCTTCCCACCATAGGAAACAGTATGCTTTTTCCTAAATAGTTTGCAGGCATTTGGAGTTTATTTATTTATTTTTCAGCAAACTGCTATGCACTGTAATCAATATTTTAAGTGACTGCCACCCCGGGCTCTGCTCTCTTTCTTTCTCCAATGTGGAGCAGAAATTAAACTTGGGGTTATTTTATTTTATTTTATTTTTTTTCTCATGGAAAGTGAAATACAAAAGAGCATCAAAAGAAGAATACAAACATTTATTGACTTGCTTCTCATCCTCTGCACCCATTTGATATTTTGTGACATTTAGAAATTGAAACTTTGCAGGATTTTTAGGTGCGAGCTTTGCTAACAGAGAAGGTCAGGCTCTTAAGCAACAAGGAAGTTTATGATTATTAAATATGACCAACTAAAAACAAAAAAAGGGAAAATCCTGTGGCTGTTTTTTTTCATTTTCTGAATATTTTCTGCCCCTGTGTTACTCTGTGCATAACAAAAAGGGCTGGTTTGGTCAAGAGCAGAAAGTAATTGTTGTAAATAACTGTGACACACAGCAGGAGCAATAATGTGCAGGGGCACTTGTTTTCCATTTACTTTATATGCAAGTGTTGATTGTTTTTTATGCCACTGAAATTAGTTTCCCACTAGTATTTATGTGTTTTACAACAAATTGTTTGTCACTTTCCCTGATTAAAGGCGCTCTTAATAACACCCAACTTTAAAAGTCTTTTCAGTTTGGAGCCCACAGTTCAATCACGATGCCTGCCCCTCCCAGCACCTCTCACTTGTCCTTAAATAAACACCTCTATAACTTAAAGAGAATGGCAGAAAAGTAAAAAAAAAATGAGACCTGGGTTTAAGTGCTCCAAAAAAACAACCCAGGTCTTGGAATAGAACCAAAAAAGCAGAAAAACAGTAATTGCTGTAAAAATTAATTAAAAGTGTAACAGTACCTGTGCCCCCAAACATTGCCTGCATCTTATTAGTCCCCCTGCAGGTTCTTATTAACATGCACAGAGAAAACGAAATTCTCTGTAGGGGCAGATAGGAAATGACAGAAATCCAGCACAAAGCAAATCCTTGGACAGCCAAGGATTTTCTTGTTTTTGATTCATGCCTTTTCTTAGTTCCACCTCTTGTTCAGCTCAGATTCAGATCTATTCCAAGCCCTTGAGGAGCCTCAGTTGGATGGAGCTCCAGGCAGTGAGGTCTAAGTGAAGATGTAGAGATGAGCTTTAAGGGCCCTTCCAACCCAAACCATTCCAGGATTGCACAATCCTACAAAATACATAATTTTAGGGTAACGCCAGGAATTCTGGAAGCTGAAATAGTACAGCTCAATCTATTTTTGTCCTGTTAATTGCCAGTGCATGTAATTAATCCCTGGGAACCTGAGACCAGCAGGGAGGACCTGGGTTTTGGGGATTTCCAGGGAATCTGTGCAAGCTCCTGTGCCCTCATTCCCATGCTGGAGCAGCTTTACAGTGCCCAGTCCTGTCAGCAGCAATTCCAGTGGTGCAGCTCTGCTGGCAAAGCCTCCAAACATAACTTTAACTTATCTCAGTTCTTCTGTTCTACTTTTCTTTCCCCCCCCTCAAGCGTAGCTCGTTTTGCCTCACTGAGTGAAGTAAGTGCTCCTGAAAAAAAAATTAGGTATTTAAAAAGCTCAACCTCCCCCCAAAAAACCCAGTATCAGTCCAGCCCAGCCCCCTCTATTCTGGGATTGCACAGGATCAGCTTTAAGAAGACACAGACAGTGTCTGCTTCTGCAGACAAAATAAATAGGGGACAAAAACTTCAGCACAGTACGAAATTTATGAAGAGTAATATTTGTTGATAAACAAATCTTTTAAGCTACTCTAGCCTTACAAAAGCTAGACTGGAATGAACTAACTCCAAGGCATATTTTTGCTATGGATTTACCATATATTTACATTCTTGTCATAAATAACCTTTTATTTTTTTTGTGTGTGATGTTTGCTCTTATTAAAGCCTAGTAACAGTGGAGGGCAGATTTTAAAAGCATGTTGTAGAGAATATTCAGCATTTCTATTTCTAAAAAAAAAGGAGCTTTGCATCCAGCAGTGATCACACTTCAAAAAATGTGTTATTGCCTAGAGGGTGGTTACAAGGGAGTGCATTATCACTGACGCTACATTTTAATCTGAAAATAATAAAAAACCCCTTTTGTAAACACATTGCAGCTACATTGAGCCCCATTACTTTCTCCCTGTGAAACCCAACTCCGTGGAAACCAGAGTGGTCTTATTCTGTCTGATTTATTTGAAGTTTCAAGGGCACACAGAAATAGCAAGTGGCAGATCTGCACTCTTTTCCCCAGTATGGACATATGTAGGTTAATAGATAGATAGAGCAATTGGGACTGAGACACATGTAAGTTAAAAAAGTACTGAGTGTGGGATTTCTTCAGGGCCACAAAAAAAACTTCTGTACTTCTGTACAGATACTGGAGTTCACATTTCCCTCCTGACTGTAGATCAGAGCAGCACCTCTGAAGTAAGTAACACTTAAATAAATTAGTATCCAGTAAATTGCAATAAGTAGAGCCAATAAGATCCAGTTTAGGCCAGGCCACTGGCCTAAATCACTTTTTTTTTTTTTTTTTAATTCCCATGTAGTCCTTGGCTTCTCCAGCAAGCTTTTTATCACTACTGAATCTTCAACAGATTAAATGTAATTTAGGAGTTAAGGAGTTTAGGAGTTAGGATTTGTTTTATTGAGGTTTTTTTGGTTGTTATTTTTTTCCCCTAATCAGTCTAATCTAAAAGCAGAAAGTCAGAATTGTAAGTATTTCCTAAAATCATTCCAATTCTTCCTTTCCTCTACCCCTCCTCGAGATATCATTTTCTCTTCATACATCACATTGTCAAACACTTTCCTGTGGTCATCACAAGAATAACATTTGATTTACTTCCCTTCAACAGTTGATTTTCTACACAGGTCACCATTTTCACATTTATTTTTCCTATCACATTATCATCATGTTTTCAAGCAAGTTAACGACAGTACACTCAATGTATCATCTTGCAGCAAACAAAACTCCCTTCTAAAGCAGACTTCAAATGTGATGGCTTTCAATGTCACTTCTCCTGACACCAGGCAGCTGTGAAATCTGCGCGGGATGTTTCTGCGCTCTCCAGACATCTGCACAGTTACAGAGCTCCATAAATCAAAGCACTACACGGTGAATTTGTAACACCAATACAGATTTCCAGCCACTACAGGGATTTTAATATCAGGTATTTGTGTAGCTGCTTTGTCTTACTTACACGGGAAATAAAATTTGCATTATCTGAGCTGTGCGTTATATAAAAGGTTCTTAAAATTCATCCAGTTACTCAAGGTCCTGCTGCAAGCTTTGCATTCAGCTCCAGCACAGCCTTGTCCTGACAACAGAGATTCTGAACTTTAGAAGGCTGAAAATGACTCCTTTATTTTTGGGATGTGTGCCCCTTATATACTATTCTACACAGACAATTTGATTGGTGACAAGAAGACAAACCTCTTCAATCACATTGGTCAGGCCAGAGGGACATCAAGAAGAAGTCCCTCCTAGGAAAAGGAATGGAAAAAACCAAAAAATACAGTTAACAAAAAAACACTTCTCTTGTTTACAGAAAACTCCCTGGGAAAAGAATTTCAGGAAACCAAAACATCTCAGGAACGAAATCAGGAACATTCTCCTTTGAGACCAGCTCTTCTCTTCCTCTGACCCTCACTGACTTACAGCTTTGCTTTCCAAAGGTGCAGACAGGCAACAAGCTACTGAATAAAGTCCTTCTAGATATTCCTCCTTTAAATTTGTGTAGGTTAGGCACAGGAGCTGCACTTGTTAATACAAACCCCGCAAGACAGAGCTGCAGTCTTACTAAAAGTTGTTTTATCTGTGACTAAATCATGACTGGCATCAGCAGCACACGTTCTGTGCAGGAAAGCTGCAGGAACAGAACCCCTCGCACCCGACACGACTCATACAAGGCAGCTGGGCAAACTCCAGTGATGTCTGATTCCTATTTTTATCCCTGTTTCAAACACAGGGCTCACACCTGTTGAGCCACGAGCCTTACGCACAAATCCACTTTTCAATCCAATCGCCTCTTTTCCGTTTCTTTCTTTTTTCCCCCTCTCTCTGCCATATGCGTAATGCTGGGGTGACAGCTGAGAGGAGGACAGGCTGACATGTTCATCACTGTGAAGGATGGCCTCCTGTCACCTCAGCTGTGACAGAACGGTCACAGCCTGAAAGGGCCTAATGAGTAAGGAAGGCTGGATTTTGTCCTTCCCCCGTGAAAAGTTGCAGGAGTGCCTTTTTCCCCCTTCGTGCAGCAACGCAGTGTCACAACGAGCAATCCTGCTTGGATCTGCTTCAGCAAGACACTCAGTGTCTATTTTTACAGAACTGGAGAGTTTAGTAAAAACAAAAGCAGCACATTTCAGGCTGCCCCTCAGCAGAAGAGAAACGTACAGGATGGGAATGTCAAAAGGTAGTTTTAACCCACACCGCCCAAAGGGGCCGGGAGAAAGGTGCAGTGCTTCCTCATTCAAACAACTGTAAACAGCCACTTGCTTTCAAGGATGCCCTTCCTGGAGCTGGTAAAGCCTGGGAAAGGTCATTTGTCAGGACACAATCCAGCAGTACATCTTGTCCTTCTAACAAGGAGGATTTCTTTCCCCCCATGGCAGCGAGAGAGAAACGAGTACTGAGCTAAATTCCTCAAATTGGCAGTAACTGGGATGTTTATGGGTGTGCTAAGAATATGATCTTCACACTGGTAGCAGCTAGGAAAGATTTTGCAATTCATTTGGTAGTGCAGAAGGTCATCCCTTTGCAGATGGAGAGCATTTGGTGTGTCCTTATGCACACGGGGCTGTAACTGTGCATTTGTTTGCCTGTGACTGCATTCTGATTGATGTGGTTTATATGGACTGCGAGTGTCTGTTATCCAGAACTGGGTGCATTGCCACTGTTAATGACTCATCATGTGTAGTGCCACGTATAAATCATGATTAATTTGTGACAGAGGGATGGTAGGGAAGAAAACCCTGCATTGCCTGATAAAGCAGACAACTGATTCTTCAAATATAGGAAGGTCCTGAAATGCTTTTATCTCTGCAATTTCTTATACTTTTGCTTTTTCCATTAGGTAGCAATTCAGACTCAAGGCTACAATGAGTCTAGATGCAAGTCTGACATGACCAATGAGTTTTCATCTGCTTGATTAAAAAAACACAATTTACATAGATAGCATATTCAGTAAAATGTTACAAATATAGAAGGCTCAGACTGTTTTATTAACTTGTGTGGTTGGGGGGGGCACAGAATACTCTGGACTCAGCATAGTGTAATTTATTCAAATCAGATATGAAACACAGAACTAGTACCCTATATAAAATAGGTACTTGAACTATTTTTTTTTCCCCAATTATGAACAAGTCCTAAATCTGTAAAATGTGCATACACAAACATTCTAAAAAAATATTAAGTGCTTCCAAATAATTTATTTTAAATCAAGCTCGTCCTTGATGTGTTATATCTTCTTCTAAACACAAAATAAACCACTTAGCAAGTATAATTTCTGATTAAGAACAAAAATCAGTTTTCTAAAAATTAACAATTGGGATGTTTCAGCATTGCCTCAGAGGAGAAACTTTCCAGATTTCCCCTCTGAAAAAGTGTCCTAACATGGGATAAATAAATCCACACAGCCCAACTGAGCAAGTGTCCATAAAAATTGCTTTTGAGGTATCTTTCAGCAGTAGCTTGAAATGAAATACAATTAATAAAGCAGTTGTTTGGAGTTCTTAGCCTTACTAGTTTTTACCATTTAAAGTAGTCCAGGGCATTCAGTGTAGAGGATAATTTCTTCCCCATGCAAACTGTACCATAAATGCACATTGTGCTCTAAACAACAAACCTTTACCTGATGGTGTAAAGATCTGAAAATCCAGCCCCCCATCTCACACAAGTTTGTACCAAATGCAGAGAATTTCAGTAGGAACATGGGTAGGGTGGATCACTATGAAATACTGCTCTGAGAGTGTGAAAAGATGGCAACCAACTAAAAGGATGAAATAAAAGAGTCAAATTTTATTTTGCAACAAATCATGGAAGATATGCCTATAAAGAAATTGCTTGCAGATGTTGCTTTTAGGATGGGAATTAAAAAGCAGAGGGCACAAGGGCAATACACTGCTCAACGTGTGAATTACGTGTGTGTAATTTAGTAACTTGCTACTACATAAAATGCGTAATTAAAGAGTTAAATTGCTTCCAAACTTATACAACATAGTCTAAGCAGCCCATATATCTCCTGTGCTGAAAATGCCAGGGATTACACAATATAGAAAGGTGTAAATGTTGATTTATATATGCACACCAACTCTATGTACAAGCGCTGTACAGAGGGGGCAGGGTGCTGCTGCAGCTTTTGGTTCTTAAACTTGGAAGGGGCTGTTTTGCAAACCTTTAGTGTGGCAGTTACACAGGAGCTCTAGGAAAACTCCCAGACTGATCAGCAAGTCAGTAATTTTTGCTGGAAGACAAAATTATGGTATTTAATCGCTCTGATGTCTAAATGTGCAGAATTATTCCCTTCCCTAAGCAGCTCCTGTCAGAGACAGGATGGGTGATGCTGAGGGATTCCCAGGCTCCCAGCAGGCAGCAGCTCTTCTGCTGGTCTGCAAGGGAATCTGGGAAGTCACTGTCAGAAAGAAATTGCTTCTGTCTCAATTCCACCTCCATTTCCTTGCAATCAAATTATCGCTGTTAAATGTTTTCTCTCTGACAGTTCAGTCACCTTCTGCTACGATAAAACACGCAAAGTGACTGAATTCCCAGGTGTGTTTTGTCAGGACTTGGAAATCTGGATGATTTGGAAGCTACCCTTTGGGATTACACTGCTGATGGTTTAGTAGGGTGATAAATTTAAAGTAAGGAATGTGTTTGGAAAAGGGTGTTTGGCATCAGGAATAACCCCTGCTGGACATCGGACCTGGGAGAGCAGAGATTTTTGTTTTCTTTAAGAGTTAGTCCTTCATTAGGAGGGAATATTTTGAATTACGTGGGACAGCTCTCTGAGGCTGAAACACTCTGAATTTATTGCAATATGGAATTTTCCCGTGGATATCAACATACTGATACATTAGTCAATTATTTTGGAGGTTCTTGGGGTCAACAAGCTGACTGGAGTCCAGGACCCAGTTTAGATCCTGAGTTCTTTTTTAAAGGAGAACATAACTTTTTTCTGTCATGGTTATTCTTTACACTTTCTTTTTTTTCTTGATGGATGGAATTATTTTTTTTTCCCCCATTGCTTGCAAAATACTGGTAAACAGTATTGGTAAACAACAGCCTATCTATATAACAAAAGAGAGGAAGAATGTTATAATGGGACAGGTGGACTGTCAAAAGTTACTCTGCATGAAAAATCACACTGCAAATACGGTATGATCTACTACAGAAAGTTCATACACAAAGGGAAGTCTGCAAATTAACTGCAAATTAGAACATTCCTGTCATATTTGTGTACAACAGAAATTAATCTTACGACATTTCACCCTTTACTTTGAACACGGTTCTAAAAATTAATGAAGGCAATAGATGACCGTAACCTTCAATATTGACAACACTGGTTTTCGTAAGAATATACACCAAATTTTGATAATTGTATAAACATCTAGTATGCAGCAGACTGAAGTTTTAAGATTTAAAAGCCACATGTTTAGCATCACCTGGAATTGGTGTTGTTACCCACACCTCTGCAGGTGTGTGAGGTGGCAAGGCAGGTGAGAGAGGGGCTTTTTAAACACTTGATTAGGAGCAAAAAAAAAGTTGAATCCAACAGCAGCTGTACTGGAAATAGTGGCAGGAAAGCAGGAATTTCTGCCACGGGCTTGGGAGGAACAACATGAAATCGTCCTCTCTTCCCACACTGCAGACAAAGGCTTGCAAAGAACCTTTGGCACAGCGTGGCAAATTAAGCCTGTTAACAAGTATGTATCTTAGCTTTTGTGGCTAATTAAATGGAAAGAGATTTCCTCGGGAAGCAAAGAGCACAGACATGCAAATGGAATGAGCAGACAAATAAAGCTAATACGCTGTGTCCACAAACATCAAAGAGTTTCCTAAGTGACGTTTTGTACACAACTGAGATTTTGTGCTGGTTGTATTAGAGTTTTATTACTGTTTTCTGCTCTGTTTTAGGTACAAATCTGAACCTACGGTAGTACAGTAGCAGTACAGGTGGTACACACTACCTATAATGAAGAGCAGGAAGTCAACAGACCTAATTGTAGCCAACACAGCTCACCATTTATCAGATCCCTGATAAAACAAGTACAAGTTTTTAACTAGTAGAAAAATCTTGGGCTTTCCTACAGAACAAATTATTCCCTATTTGCCCTAAAGCTCATTCTTACAAGAATTTAATTGTTGCTTTCTGCACAAAAATTTCAGATTTGAAGTCTTAATTTGGCAACTTCTGGTTTGTATCTGAAAGAAAAAAAGTCCTTGAAGTGTGAGTGCCCGTTCCTGGAAGTGTCCAAGACCAGGTTGAAAGGATCTTGGAGCAACCTGACCTACAGGAAGGTGTCCCCACACATGGCAGCAGATCTTTAAGGCCCCTTCCAATCCAAACCCTTCTGTGATTCTGTGAAAAGCTGATGACACCATGTCAGCGCTACCTAGTCCTTAAAGAGTACTTTTTTTTTGATGGTTAAACATTAAAAAATGAAATTATGAAACTCCAGCTTCCAAGTCCTGTTTAAAAGACACTGTGAGCTTTGAGAAGCTCTTCATCAGTTTGTGCCAGATTTGATCTCCATCCTTGCACACAGGGAATGGACTAAAGCATTTTGGCCTACCATGAATTCTGTGTACTACCACCCCTGCATGCCAATAACCAGCTCTGACTGACGGCTCCTTAAATTGATGGCATTTTCACAACAGTAGTGAAGATGATCCAGCTTCAAAACAACATAAAAATTAACTGGCAGGAAGTTCAGGCTGCTGTAGCAGCCCCCAGGTGCCCCATAATGGCCAACATCAGCATCTTTGTTTCTGCCGTTATTTCACAGACCGTTCTGCAGCGCTGTTTTGGCCAAGATCTCTCTCTTTAGGGCTTTCCTTCCACAGCATCTCTTATTTACTATTTAATAAAGCCTCCGTAACATTTGACAACCAGGGGCCACGGGGAACTTTGCTGCTGCCATCAAAAACTTCCTCGGGAGCATCACCTTTGACACAAAAGCAGAGAAGAAAGAGCAAGAGCGAGACCTTTCTCGGCGCAGCCTCCCACCCCCAGCCGAGATAAGACAACAGCCCCATTACTGCTGACAGTGTAGGGCCTGCAGCACAGGGAGAGCAGGTGTTTAACATCACCTCAGCTCTGCTGGGACAGCCCAGCGTGCAGGGCTGCCACTCAGCAATCCTCCCTCTTATCTACGTGGGAATTCTGCATGGAAAACGCCTCATCCTCAATGAGCCCCAACACGAGCACCTGCCCGCTGCCCAGCAGGATGGATCCCCCTCTGTAACCTGGGCGTTGGTTTGCTGTAGCCCTGGTTCAGTGCCTGAGGTGTTTTGGTTTTTTGAAATTCTTTTCCCAGGGAATTTGCTGTAAACAGAAGTGTTTTTGTAACTGTACCTATGTTATTCACTCCTTTTCCTAGGAGGGACTTCTTCTTGATGTCCCTCTGGTCTGACCAATGTGAGTGAAGAGGTTTGCCTTTTGTGTCATCACCAATCAGATTGGTCTGTGTGGAATAGCATAAAAGGGAGACACATCCCAAAAATAAAGGAGTCATTTTCAGCCTTCTGAAGTCAGAGTCTGTGCTGTTGTGGTGTAAACCAGAGTCAGTTTGCAAGGAATGCTTCTGTGGGATAAGCACTGTTGGACATTCCTCTTTTCCCCCAGCAAACCGGAGCAAACAGCAAACACTGGACAGTTCAGCCAGAAGTCAGGCTTTTCTCCCAGCCCTTCCGACAGGGAGAAAGAGAAGAACAGCTTGTACTGATTTTTTTTTTTACTTTTTTTTTTTTTTTTATCTAGTTCATCACTTTTCCTAACTAATTCAGCCTTCAGAATTTTATAAGCAATTTAAGCTCTGCGAGGTCACTACTTCCTAAAGGGATTTTAATTTTTAAAATTTACGGATGGTTATTCAGTTCATACCTGTGAGTTCATAAACAATTTTCGCTACATGGTTTATTGGTTGTATTCTAATTGTAGCAAGATGAAAAAGGCCTGACTTCCTTTATTTTTCCTCCATAGCCTCAGGCAGGATATTTTTCCTTTCAGCTACACATTTCAGCCTTTCTAAAAACATCTGAAAGGTAAGAGAGCTAATATTATATAACATAAGAATGGTTTTCTTCCCACAACTAAAGCAGCAAGTCTTTCTACCTGCTGCGAGATGTGTCATATTAGAGTTTACAGGTATTTTGAAAATATAACATCGCTCTCTCTCTTTCCCCTGACACCAGCAGGCACCTGGATTTGTGGTTTAATTGCAAGTGCTTTCAGTTAATGCCAGCGTGTGGGTGTGAGTGGGGATCAAGAGCTTTAGCACCAGGAGAAGTTCACAGCCGTCCTTATTCCACTTACACTCCCCATCTCACCCATTTTTGTAGCGTTTCAAAGAAATGCTGACCAGGAGACAAACGATCCAAGAACGCATTAAAACATGTATCTACATTTACTGCACTTTTTAGTGTTTTTTTTTATTATTATTTTTGCTGAACCTGTAATGAACTGGGAGCACTTTACAAAATTCTCCTCGGGTTCCATTTGCCCTAGTGGGAATGCCATTCCTCAGTTACTGCTCACCAGGGATGGCATCCAACCAGCTGAGGCACCCCAAAAAGATCCAACCACAAAGATTTATGGGCTTTAATGATAAACAATCTTTTACTTCTACTTTCCTTGTCCAACTGCGCCCAAGTTCTTAATAGGGCTTCCTCCCAAATTATTTTCATTTTTCCTAATTTCCCTTGATCTCATATTCAAAATGATCAATCCGCTCTGATTCTCAGCACTTATTCCAACCTCTCCCTCAAAAGCACATCAAAAAGTCCACATTTTTTCACCTTTTTTTCAGACATTGCCAAACCAATGATCTCCACAGCTTGAACAAGGATTAGTGATGTAACCTATTTAATTTATCTTCTGGTACTTTTGAGAATTTGATTTTTTTCTCCTGAAGAAATTCTCTGCTCCATAACTACAGCATTTTTTTTTTTCTAATGGGGATTTAATACTCTTTATTTTTAACTGTATTTTATACATGTAGTACTGCCTATGTTAAAAATACATGCAGAGCAAGATCCTGTCAGCAGTTTTTGCAGTGAGTCACCAGCTTCACAGCTGCTGTTCTGAAATAATATATTTAATCTCCAGTTTTTCCAGCTGTGTCCAAACAGACCACTGCTCCTGTGCTGAAATCCCTTCATTTTAATGGGTACTATGCACATATTCCCATCAGGAGCAGACTGCAGAATTAAGTCTCAGTCTGGCTGCCTGTTGCACATGTCAGGCTCTCATGGAGCTGTCGAGGTGATAATTGAGAGAAGGTGAAAAAATTACATTGTTGACACTCTTGGCACAGTTATAACACCTGAAAGTACGTGCAGAGTATTGGAAAAATATAATTAATTAATTTAATTTCAGGCCAACGATGTCTTCTAATATAGAGCATCAAAACACAGAATCATAAAATCAGAGTGGTTTGGTTGGAAGGGACTTCAAAGAGCTTTTAGCTCCACTGCCCTGCCATGGGCAGGGACACATCCCACTAGACCAGGCTCAGAGCTCCATCCAGCAGGGCCCTGGACACTTCCAGGAATGGGGCAGTCACAGCTTCCCTGGGAAACTTCTGCCAGGACCTCACCACCCTCACAGCAGAGAACTTTTCCAAATTTCTAATCTTACTCTACTGTCACTGCGAATCCATCCTCCCTTGTTCTGTCACTCCACCCTCTTGTCAAAAGCCCGTTTCCCCCTCAGCCAAGAGCAAGGGGCTGTCCTGATCCCATCTCCACCAAACTCCTTCTTGCTCTGCAGAACAAGCTGCACGCACAGATTCTGTTTCCTTCCTGCAGAGGATGAAATCCATCCCACAACAGAAGTCAGTGAGGCTGTGCAGCACGAGGCCAGTCCCGGGAGGGGGCTGTGACTGACGGAGGCAATCGGAGATGCTGATGGCAAAGGCCTGTACAGCCCACCAAGAAAATTAACTCTGCATTTCATATCTGCCACACAAGCCTTATAAAACCTGTTTGCTGAATGCCACTGTTTCACTCCATCAACACCCAACACAGTGACCAAACTCTCTCCAGTGGAGATCTGGTGTTTGCTCCAACTTTCCTCCAATGAGCAGCAGGGCTTAATAAACTGGAAAACAACTCATGGCATACTATCTATGAACAATAATCATGCCTTTCTGAATTTTGAGTTTCAAAACTTGGCATGATTATTTTAATAAATCAGTATTCACCTGGAGGAGTGGTGTTTCCAACCAGGTTTACATATTTTTTATTTCTCAGTTTTCCTCTAAGTCATTCGACTTCTTAGAAGCCATATAAAGGAGACTGTTTCAGTAGTTGCAACCTTAAAAAAAAAAAAAAAAAAAAAAAAAAAACCACCAAAAAAAACTACTCCCTTTTCATTTCTATGATTAAAAAATTGAATATTTAGACTCCTAAGCTAAATAGATCTGTCAAAATATCTGCTGCTCTTTAGGAACCTCTACGATACCAAGATTAAAGGAATTTAGAAGATCAGTTATTGCTGTTTTATTTACAGTTTCCTTTCTTATTTACAGTGAGCGCTTAGGGAAACCTGGAATCAAAAATCAAATATTCTTGAATGTCTATTGAAAACAAGAGCAATGTGTTCAAGAGGGCTGGGTGTTATCCACCCAACCTCAGTGTCACTCCTGCACATGTTGACTCAAAATAATGTCATTAACAGCATGTCTTCCTTGTGCTGTCAGTGCCATTTGGTTTTAATTTGGGATTTGGTAGCCACAAGCACATTTGCTGCCAACAGCCCCAACTCCAAAGGAATGTTGGTACGTGCTGGTGCCCATTCTGTATCTGAGTGCCAGTAAAAATGGGGTTCACTGCCCATCAACAGCTTTTCACTTTGTGCTTTCTTGAACTAGAAGACTTCCTGTTAATAAGCATCTGCAGGCAGATAAAAGGGAATCTAATCGACTTTCCATGGAAAAAACCCCTTGATTTATCTCAGTGTGGCAAGCATATACAGACCACTTTGTGAATCTGGGCCAATATGGACAAAAAAAGCTGGAGGCTTCAAGGGAGACCCCCAGGAGGATGTAGGGCTGGTTCAAAGCAGGGACAGAAGGGCCCAGCACACAGCCTGGAGGCACTGGCTCTCCAGACCTGGGGCCACCAGGGCCCAGAACCAGCTGAACTGGCAGCAAATGAGAGAGATGAGGCCAGCACCTCTCCCTCCACCCCCATGTACACAGAGCCACTCCAGCATACTCCTCCCCAGCACATACACATGTCCTGGAGAACATCCATCTCTTAACAAAAGGAGGTAAAAATAGAGTTGCAAATGCCCATAACAGCACAGGGTATAACTAAGCCTTTTGGAGCCACTAATTATCCAAATAAAGCAACGATGCTTTCCTTTCCATTAACATTATCTTCCCCATCAATACCCAAGGCTGGTATTTCTTAATGCTGGCTGTAAGAGCAAGTTTAAAGGCTCACAAGTCTGAGTCCCCAGCTCCTCCCCTGCTCTGGTGCACTGACTTGGCAGGTTCCTGCACCTCAGGAACCCCCTGTGAACCCGAGGCATTTTGTGGATGCCAAAATCTCGCTGTGCCAGCACTGCTCCTGGGGAGAATCCTTGAAGAGAAAAGGTAAGGAAACCCCAGGAGGTGAGCTAATTGATTTTCCATATAAACAAATAAGTCATTAAGTAAGCAACTCAATGGCTTTACTTGCATGAAGTTAATAGCTAAATGCTCAAAAGGAATTACACTTAAGTCCTGGTTAACTCTTAAATCTATATATGCTGCTTATGCTGAAAACTTCAACATATGCTGGTAAGGAATAACTACAGCAAATGAAAATATTTACTTCCTGGTATTCATGTGAAACAAAAGCAAATGGGGCTATTTTTCCTAACAAAGCTACACGTTTCAAAATAAACAAAGCCAACTGTTTATATATTAGATTTGTTGGGGGAGGTATTTCAATAAAGGATACTCTGCCTTTAAGTACACTGCACATGAAAAAATGTATCAATTAAGTTAAATGTTGTCTACCAAAAAGGAGCCAGGGGTGTCTAATGCCCATGAGATCTCTGGAGCACAGAGATATTCTGCATTTACTCCCCCAGGCAAACCTCCAGCACTGGGGAGTCTTCACCAAAGCATTGGCTCGATCAGCTCACTGCAAACACAGTCACACTAAAATGCTTTTCCTCCCAACCCCTCCTTCCAGTTGTTTTCATCCCCATAATTTTCCAGACCCTCAATAACTATAATTCTAATTTTTTATTCTCTAAGCTTCCAAGACTCTCTTGGACAAACCACAAAGTTCCAAGCTACGGAGCACAGTGTTCTCCTGCTAAATGCTGTTCTTCTCCAGTTCTTTGGCTTCCCTCCAGTCACCAATCTACATTTGCAACGCCACCTATCTCCATTTGCAGTGGCCCCCTCTATCCCCCAACTAATCCCTTCCTGCAGCTCCAGCTCCAGCCCTCATCCCTTCCAGCCTCAGCATCCATGACCAGCTTTCCCACATCACTTCCCCAGTAGTATTTTCTTTAACTCCAACGTTTTTTTCCCTGCCAAGATCTCAGTAATGACTCCCTGGAACGAGCAACAGTTTTGCTCTTTGTTGTAGGATACGGTAGCCAATGTTGTACGTAATTTTGGGAGTCAGTCTCATAACTCTTACCAACAAGACAGGAGATGAACCACAGAAGCACAGCAGCTCACATGAATATACATATATATATATATATATATATATATATATATGATGCCAGGGGTCAAGTACTGCTGATCTGAAGTAAAACCTACCCCAGGCACGGCCCAAGTGAGGGCCAGTCCTGTCCTCAAACCTTGGGTAAATCACACCTTTTCCATTTAAGCAGCAATAAAAGAACAAACAGAAGCCAAAATATGTGAATGTTAATAATTCACATAAGTAACACTTGGCTGAGATCCAATTAATTCGTCACCACTGAACTTCCAACCACTACTGTTCCTGCACCGCCATGATTTGTAAAACCAATATATTTCAAGATTGCAAGAGGCATGCACAAAAAAATGAGGAGAAAATGCAAAATGTTTCTTCATTTTAATTATCTGTGTATCTATTAATGTTTCTAATAACTTTTTTCATTCTAAGGATCTTGAGATGGTAACTCTTATACAAAACTCATTAATTTTATGAAATTTATATTAATGCAATAACTTCCAAACATCTATCTTTGCTAATTTCTACTGTATTAACAGTTCTTCATTACTTGAACATATTTTTTCATTGACTGCAACAGCAACAGGCTAGGATTATAAATTTTTTAAATACTGGTTATTGGATTTTGAAGAATTAAAACGAAACAGAGAATCTTGGGAATGCTGATGAGACTGTTGCTTGGGCACTTCCTACAGATATTATGTTCCAAGAGTAGGCAGTGGGAGGATTCTTTTCAATCCAAGCAAGTCATTAAGGTGGAGTAAGATACAAAATGTCTGTCTTCAAAAATCAATGTAAATTCCCGAAACTCCAAAAAGAAAAAAAACAGGACAACGTGAAAATTCCAACTCTCTGTAGCCTGCGCTTGGTGTTTAAACATAACTCTTACAGATGACCAAAAATAATGACAGTAGTCCAAAGCCATAAGGTAATGGATACAGAAGGTATTAAGAAATAAGAAAGAAGTGTAGCACAAACCTTGAAAAGACCTTTCATTTTTTCAGCCTTTAGTGCAAAAATGGGGGAAATACATATTTTCTATGTGAAAACTTGTATTACAGCACCAATACTAAAGCAAAAATGGTGATAATATGTCAAGTTTAGTGTGTCAACAATAAAATCCAAGTTCTGTTCTCCTTTGAGATTCTGCAGTGCCTAATTGACTGGAATGGTAGAAGAGGATCCATGAAGAGAAGCATAAAAAATAGAGGTTTAAATTACAGTTTAATTTATTACAAATTCTGTTTTATTTAACAGTCTATAAACTCAGGCAAAAAATTCTACAACTTTGGTTCTGTACATTTTTTAAAATTAATTTCTAGAAAGATTGTGTTACATAGAAATTCTAATGAATTATTTTTTGGTTGAGCTCCTCCTCTGTTACCTATCTCGGATTTTCTGATCATTAGGTATTTCTCATGCATGTCGGACCTTTCATTTTTAATGCTCAGAATGATCAAGGAGACTGATGTTTTGTCATTTATTTTAAAATTAAGATGACCCTGAAAACTAGCTCAGTCAGTCATTTCTGTACAGCAGTCCCTTATCATTAAACCAGCAACATTTTCCCAACCTCCATAATTAACCTTTTTGTACAAGCGAAAGCAATAGCAATCTATCCTTTGAAAGCCCTTCTGGGTCTATTTAGCACACTTCTCTCACAACTGAACAGAAATAAGCCAGAGCAAAGATGAAAAAAAAAAAAAAACCTAAAAAAAAACAAACCCTGAACCACCCTGCTTAGAATAAAATTAGATACTTTGTTCTATATCAGTCATAAAAATAACGCAAATCAGAATTAAAACCTCATTTAATTTCTTTTTTTTTTCCCCCCCCAGGTCATAAATGTCCTGCTTTATTTTTCATCTCTACGCACTCATCGGTTCCTGGTAAAACGTGTATTACCCAATTGCTTTCAGCATAAGATTATTTCCCCCTTTTATGCAATTGTTTGCTTCTACTCCCTATTCCAAAATCAATTTATATTGATCCAGTCAGTGGCACATTGTTTCCCACAGAAAAGGAGAATTATGTCACGCTAATTCATACAAAGAGGCAAGTTCCATGGTTGTACCTGCCCTTCTTTTTCAGAAAGGATATCTTGGGTTTTTCTGCTTGAAACAGGGAGAGAGGAGCTGACGACAAACACAGGCTTACTCCATGAAACTGGATGGAAGAGCAAAGGAAGAAATTACAGCAGGAGCACTTGGGCTGAGGTCGACAGGCATTAAAGCAGAGGGCTGATTTACCCCAGGAGCTTGGCTCTCCTGGAGAGGTTGATGCATCACTTCAGAGCTCCTGGTGCTGGCTCTGCGGAGGTGCTCCCGTGGAAAAGTGGAGATCGACGTCGGGCAGCCCAGAGCACGTCCCTGAGACACTCCAGCCTCGTCCCACAGACTGCAATCTTCCTCGAATTACCAGGATAATTTTCAATTTTCCTCTTGGAAAACAAGCTACAAACACAGGAAATTATACCTACGACCTATATTTTAAAGTTAGTATTTGAAGGCCTATCCATTTCTTATGGTTTGGCTGAGAGCCTCTATTTCTGTTGCTGCAGGGAATGGAAACACCCAATGTATAAATTTGCCACAGCGGCAGAGATGAAACCTGTGTTTGCAGGAAGAAAAGGAATCAAGGTCTTGGCAGAAGGGTTTTTATTTGTTTGTTGTTTTCTGTTTTCATTTTCCTGGCAGCCACATGAATCAATTGAAGAGTTTTGAACGCCAGAATAAATCTCAGCAGAGATACAGTGAGCAAAAGCAGGTGAAGTGAACAAAGCTGGAATTTAATCACATTTCTATTATAATCAAATATGCATTCACAGTTGTGTACAACATATTATACAAACACACAATGAGCTAAACTGTGATTTCAGCAGTGCAAATAGCAGAGAAAATGCATTGATCTCAGGAGAGTACTTGTGGCTTCTCACTGGTACAACCCAGAAGAATTCTGAACAAAAAATGCTAATTATATACAATATCATATGGCAATCTGTACAGCCATCACTGAAACTCAGCTCTGATCACCCTGCCAGGAGGCTCATTGGTCTGAAACTTTGCTGCAAGAAGAAATATAACCCTCTGATTTTCATCAGGCAGCAAGTCAAACTTTGAGTGCCATTAAAATAAAAAGACATCAATAAACATGTAACAAAATATCTCCATCCTAGTTGGCCTTCCCAACTCAGTTTGTGGATAAAGTATGATTTTGTAACATTACGACTCACCAAAACCACAGATATTTTTGTAGAAAAATATCCTGCAGATTTTTTTTTCCATCCTCAATGTTACATGATTTGCTGTTCGATTAATAGAACCATGCAATTAAAAACAAAGCCCATGTAATTAAATTAGGAGCTGATTTATTTCTAAATTGTATTCCTCACTGTTAGAAAGCCAGCAACAAAGCTCAGCTGACATGTAGAGATAACACCCATAAGGAAAAACACCCATAAGAACACCCATTTAAAAAAAAGTAAGAATAAGTGGGCCACTGAAGGCAGGCAATACACCCAGCTTCTGGGATTTTCCTTTTCCTTTATCTGAGCTGTAATATGCATTTATTCCCAGTTTATCAAGTGCTTAACAGGCAAAAACAGCCCAAAAGATTAAGACTGAACCAGCCATCTTTATCTCCTCAGTCCCCAACTGGCTTTCAACACACTCAGTAAAAGCCAGTGCCTTGTCTCATTTTCATCAATTCTATCTGCAATCACTGTGGTTTCACTGATACATGAACTACTTTACAACCCAATTCCTCTTTAGTAAGAAGAAGGGATGTCCTGGCCCATGGAGACTCCTGCTCAATCCCATGGAAAGCCTCTCCCTGTTCCATGGGTGCACAGCTGGCACCTGGCTGAGCCTAGCAAACTTAGAAAACTGCTTTTTAAGCACGCAGGAATGGGGCTTTCAGGTGAAATTGCAAGCTGAAAATCAATTCTAATATTCTTATTTCCAGATGTTGTCCAAGACAAGTGTGGAAAACCATCCTGCAAACAGTTTTTGAATTCAACACCTGCTGACTCTGATGAGCAGAGTGTCAGTATCACCCCTAAGGTTGTTATGCAGAAGTGCCTCCTTCCCTAAATGCATTTTAACATCTTCCCAATGAACTCTTCCTCAAAATCACCTGCTTTGAACCCGAGGTTACAAGTCAACCATAGTACATGTGATCATTTGTTGCTCCTGACACCATCCCTTTTTTCCTCACTTGAAAAATTGATCATCTTAATACCAAAGAAAGTTTGTATTAACATAAATCTATTCTACTTAAGCACTGGCTTGGACAACGAATTATTAAATCTTGACAAAAAGAATATTTATGAGACACAGAAAAGCCTTTTGACATAGAGAAATCAATATTATTTTTTTTTTCCTTCAGAATTCTCGGAATCATCAAAAAGATAATATTTATGGAGAAAAAAAATCCCAAGGCAGTGACAAGGGTGGTATTGTATATTTCCTAAATCAGTGCAGTAAAATAAACAAGAGGAGAAATTAACTCTAATGAAAGAGCCAATAATATGTCAAAAGGACTTGTTATTTTACATGCTAGGGAAAAAGGGAAGAGTTCACAGAGCTCCGGAGGAGATGCTGGTACAGGCACAGGAGTCACACCCACACACTCAGCTTCAAAAACCACATTGTCACGGGGCACACAAAGCTGCTCTTATGGGATCTGGACCACCACGTTTTGGCACTAGACATCAGCACAAATCCATACTTGGATGGCTGACACGTGTACAAAATGGCCTAAAATCCCTCCCATTAATAGCCAAACCTCCCATAAAACCCACTGCCTCATGAACAGACTGAGCTCCCATCTGGCACCAGACCTGGGACAGGTTCTGTGCCCACCCACAGCTTGGGAAGGTGGATGTCTCCAGAGATTATTGATTTCCTGGGATGTCTTACACCCCAAGATTTGAGCACTTGCCCTTCCTCGTACTCCAAATGAACCCTTGCAGTTTTTGAAAAACCCAGCCAAGCTCATCTTCCCTTATTTTAGTTACCACAAGCTTTGAAGCAAGAACAGCATCACTTCCCTCGTACTTATTCTTAAAGGTTAATTAATGTTCATACAACATCCTTCGACGACTAAATCCCGTTATTATAGATTGGCTCATAGATCAGTGCACAGGACAGCAGATTGGCATTCTTTGCTTCAGACTGATGCACTACAGGAGTCACAGAGTATTGATGGTCATGGCTGAGATGCTGCAGAAGATGATGTTGAGAGCTGCATATATTACCTTGCTAAAGTAAAGCTGACCCTTGCCAGCTCTATTGATCCTCCATTAAATTCACCCCTTAAAAATTAGAGGTGAAAAAAACCACCTAGTTTCCTCGCTTCTAATTCATTTTGCTCTTATTTCCTTTCGCCTAATATGTAGTTTAATGATTTTAAAAGGTACCAGGTACCCAGATTATGGCCATTTTTCAAACTTACTGATTTATACTCAGGTGAAAAATTTACGTCCAACTTCTCTTTGGGGGATTTGGGCTTCTGCAAAATGCAGGACCACTACCAAAATGGAAAGGGCAGAAGAGCAGCCCACTGCAAGCACTCACCTACCAGGAAAGGAAACAGCCCTTTTGGGAAATGACAAGATAAATATTAGATCAGGCAGCCTGTGACATTTGTAGTGTTTGAACTTGAAGGAAAAGAAAATTAATTTCTCCTGTTTTCACACACCAGAGTGACTGACGACACCTTGACTTTATTCCTAGATTTACCATTCACCTTATTTCTAACCAGGGATAAATAAGGAAAAAGAAATAAAAAGGAAAAAAAAATCTGCCACATGTTTCTAGCACTTACAAAAGGACAGAAGCAAACGACCCTTAAAGGGATATTAAAATTAGTTGCAATGCTTAACTATTATTTAAAGAGAAACTCTTGGAGATCTTCCAGTGACAGGCAGTAAATACCAGAGAGCATTATTATTTTTACAGTATTTGAGTGCATTCATCTGCCATTGCCTTTCCTTTTAGCCAAGAAAAGCTCAGAGGAGCTCAGCTGACCTAAGTGTTCTGAATTTTCCTCTTATGCTCTGTGGTTCTGTTCAGGTCCATTATGCAATTTAAATGCTAGTTTTCATTGTTCAAACAAAACTGTACTTCTGAGATGCTGCTGATAGGAGATTATTTTCATTTCATTTTGTGGTAGTTTGAATTCTGGTCAATCTTTTGTGTCCTTTCTGTTCGGTGCCAGCTGCTTTTTACCTCAGCTGGCAGTGAGTTTTACATTCCAGGGTTAGGGGAAGGGACTGCAGGAAAAAGCTCATCATCCTTTTGTACTGAGAAAGGAACAGCATTGCAACTGAGACAAAAAGAGCACACTTTAAAGACAAGTATCAGTTGACGGTGCTGCAGAAGATCCAATTCTTTTGGACATGGACAAACCAAGCCCCTGGGAATGTGCAGTACTTCGCATAAGAGGGCAGTAAATAATTTGGCACTGATTTATTCTAGGCCAACTTAATGCAATACTATTAATATAAAAAAGACTGCCACTGCATGCACCAAGACTGATGGAGTAACAGAAGTATACATGGTCTAAAAGCCATTCTAAAAACAAGAATTAATTTATAAAATTGAGAATAGAAGATAATGAAACACTCCAAACAGATTCCTTTTTAACTCGATATGGAGCTGGATGAAGAACAGCACCACGACATGGCACCTGTAAGGGGTGTCAAAGGAAAGAAGGGTTATTGGGGTTTTTTAGCTCTCTCTTTGAAAAAAGATAAATTTTTATATCGCACAGGCAAAGGTCTACCGTGATCCTATTGCTTATAGTTTCAAATATGCTCAAAGCAGAGTGTCATCAACTTCAAAAGGATCATTCTGGCCATGACATTAAAAAAGCCCATTAGGTGCTTTTTTATGCATTAAAAAAAACCACCTACCCAGGCACCTCCCCATGGTTACCTGAGCAGAGTCCTCCTCACTCAGTGGATGGACCTTCCCATGGGGTACAGCTGCTCTGTGCCCCTCTGGGCCTTTAAAAACCTTCCCCCTGAGATCACTCACTGTTGCTCTGCTCTAAACTGTTTTCAAACTCCAGCCACCATCCTTTGAATCAAAAACTCACACACACAGGAGAGGTCCATGGGGAGAACAGTCTGTGAGACCTTGACCTCCTGATTTCCTCTTCAAAGAAACTCTTGGATGATGGCAACAGCTCCAAAATAAGTATGTGATTGATAATATCATGAAAGCCAAGTTTATGTTCTTTAAACACTTTGGTGGAGTCACAAACAATCCCCTTTGCCTCCTTTGACAGAATTTCATACAATACCTTGAAGAAATTCTGGTTTCTCATAATTGTATGCAAAGAGGGGGAAAAACCCATAAACACAATTGGGTGTATGATTTTGAGTCCATGATTAAACACTAAGATGTATCATCTGGAGTCTGTAAAATGCTGCCTTTCATACATCACTGCTCTTACTCTTTAGATGTCAATACTTTCGAACATCATTCACACAAAGCTTGACAGTGATGCAAACACAGGTCAGAGGAAGAGGCAAAGGGGCTCCTGTGGCCCTGGCAAATCCAAAGATGTTTCATCTCATCTAAACCAGCCATGACCCCTTTCCCTGCCCACTGTCCCACAGGTGAGAGGAGAATCAGCTTCCTTGGAAAGACCATTTTGATAAGTTTACCAAACTCCTCCAAATGCATGAGGATTTAAAAAATACTGTTTAGAAATCTTCTTTTCCTACCTAATTTGTTTTGCCTTAAGCCACTCTTGGTTTGGTAATGGGGTTTAATCACACTGGGCTAAGCTCCATAGATGGGAGAACAGCATTAGGATGTTGAGATGTTTTTATTGTCAAGCATGCTGTAGATGAAGCAAATGCCTAAAGAATAAAACCCCACCATTCCCCTACACAGGATTAATCAGAGCTGTCTTATTTAGGCTAAAAGCAAAATGCAGGGGTGAAAGTAGAACAACTGTGCAACTGTTTTTTTCTGAGTTTGCTTTACTTTAATTTCTAAAAATTGTGCCCCTCCAGCACAGAGTGGCTGGCAGGGTGGAGATCTGCACACTGCAGATACAGAAGCCTCCCAGATGTTCAGAGGGTGCAGCCACTCTCAGCATCACCCAGCAACCCCTCCTGGATCCATCCCATACTGAACAATATCTGAGATTACACAGTGCAGGCACTTGAAAGAAGGCAGCTTTCTTGAAAGGCTGTCTAAAAATGGTGAGAAAAAATGTTTTTTTTTCTGTTCTCTCATGAAATGCATCCTTTCCATGGTGATTAACATACCAGTCCTCTGCTCACGGGGAGCAGAGCTGGTCTGAGGGCACCAGCCTCTGATCATTTCTATTTCAGGAATCTGAAGAGGAGTGCATATATGAAGAACTTTACTGAAGCTGTGAACTCTGAGGCTATCAGGGAAAGAAGCACTCAGTTTGCATCAGTGTAACCCTGGAGCTTCCTTGAGCTACCCTTAATTTACACAAAGGGAATTGGAGGAAGAAGTGGAATTCACTCCGTGGAAGTTTAAGAATATGGGATTTTTTCTACCCCAGCACTAACACTCCACCCCACTAAACAGCACAGGGAAAACTCTGCACCCTCTGCTCCTGCTTTCCAGACTAAGTCAGAGTTTGCATGTTTATTCAGGGCCTGGGACTAACAGTTAAATCAGAACTTTAATTCAGATTAATCCCGCACAACACAACGGCCCTAAAGCAAATCTCTTATGCTGGTCACAAAGCACTGACAGATTTTGTACCCAAATGTGACCCCCACTGTTAAATGTGATCATCACATTTCTATATGCAATTTTGTCATTCATATGCTAATAGGCAGATGTACACATGGTGTGTCTGTTTGGATGGTAAAACAACAAACATTCCCACAATGGGAAAAAAAATCCTATATTCATACAAAAGCGGCCTGCAGAAAAGATGTAATTGTTCCTAGCACTGAGCCACTCACTCTTCTTCAGGAATGTTTATAAAGGACTGACATAATGATAATGAAATAAGAAATAAAAATATTTCTCATTCGGTCCACAACAAGCCTGCAGATGTGGCAGCTTCTGATCTTCTTCCTAGTTACGACACATCACACGAATCTTCTTTCTTAAGCTGTTTTATTACAATTCTGAGTACAGTTGCCACACCACAGGATCCCATTTTCTCCCATTCCCCTCCGAATGCTGATGGCAAGGCTGTCTTTTGTAAGCACTTCCCAATTATTTCCCTTGGGCTGGATGAGACACACACCAGCGAGCACTTAAAAGTTCAGTGTTTTCTCCAAGATCTGCAGCAAGTGCCTACATGAAAGCTCTCTCTGCAGGGCACAGGGTATTTGAAACATAGATTTCCTGGGCTCCCTGCAGGATCTCACAAATACATCTGGCCAAGGAGCTCAGCTCTCCACAAACTGACAGGGTTTGCACGTGCCTGTGAGGTCCCCAAAATGCCCCAGCTCTGGTGGCAGGTCACGTAAGGAAGAAACCCTCAAACCACCTAATTACAACCCTGGAGCATTTGTGTGCCTAAAGGCTCTGTATTCCTGGAATATCTTAATAACATCATCATCTGGTGCAATGAATAATAACACCACGTTATGCCTAAATAGTCATTTCAATCTGCATGACCCCGTGTGTTCACTTCACACCAGACAAGGAGAGCACACCCCACACAGGTATTTCAGCTGTGCCACACCAGCTGAGCCTGGCGAAGGCCTAAAAGGAAATCTGGACCTGGAAAAACACTGCATACCTGGGGGGAAAAACAAAATGCTGACACCAGTCTCAATTTGCACCACTGATTTACATTCTGGTTTTGCACTGCAGGGTGATTTGAGGGGCCAAAATTAAGTATTTTAATAAGTCATACTGTGAAAGTAAAACTGGTGAAATCCATTTCTTTCTTTCTTTCACAACTCAAGTACTCCAAGAGCAGCCAGAGACACACCTCAGAGCTCAGTGCTCTTGATGTTCCATTCAGACATCTCTGATTACCTGAAGTAAGTGCTCAAACCCATATATCAATACACAAAAGTGTCTGGGAATGTAAGAAAATGTGCACAAACACCCAGTCCTGTACCTACCTGAAAGGTAACATACATCTTGCAAAAATAAGTGATCTGCAACAAAAGAAACCTTTTTTTTTTTATTTTTTTAGGAAAAAAAATAATACAAATCCTTGAAAAATACTACCAGATTGTAATGCGCATCCTTATCTCCAGAAAAATCATATGCCAGATGAAAAAGGGTGTTTAAATGTGGACATCTCCGCTAGAGCACCTGAGCTTGCTACAACAAAGAGATCAATGGCATCACTAAATCCCATTCTGGGACTCGGTTTTTTTTGGCTTTTAAATTATCCCAGAGCATTCAGTAGCCAGAGTTCAGAGCTCGCCTTTGATTCTTGCGGAAATGAGCAGCGATTGTACATTCAGAACAAGTACAGCATATGCACAAATTTATCTTCATTATCAGTCTCTTTTCAATGACTCCAACAGTTGAAACATGCCAGATTTTGGGCTTATTTATGATACTCATGAGAGTGCAGATATACAACTAAATATTCACATCTGCATAGCTGAGACATCACTAACTGCATTTCTTCAATTGTAAAATGGGAATAATAATGCTTAGCAGTCCACATTGCTCATCTAATGAAATAATTAACCAGAGACAATTTATGTTCCAATTTAGGTACTCCTTATAACTACAGCAGAAATAAGAGACACAAGTCATGGCACGGTGTCTCCGAGGTGATTAAGTGCCACTGGCACCTGCTGAGGCACAGCGCCACAACAGAGGGGCCACTGCTCGGATTGTGACTTTGAATCTGAGAAGAAAAAAGCAAAAAAAGAAAAAGAAAAAGGAAAAAAAAAAAAAAAGAAAAAAGCAAGGCCACTTGAGTTAGCACAGAAGCTTTTTCATCTTTGTGAACATTTCAATGTGTTAAATCAGCAGAGGCTAAAATTATTGACTGGTCGACCTTTATGCAGATTAGAAAGTTTCATGCAGACTCAACTCATTAGGCTGCAAAGCTCAGCCAGAACAAGTTATTGGACACTGGAATTTTTCACATTAATCAAAAAGTTATCTGTAATCAATTATATTTTTTAAAGTCTTTAGGGAGTTACGCAGCTCTACAGAGCTGTGGCTGCCCCATCACTGGAAGTGTCCAAGGCCATGCTGGAAGGGGTTTGGAGCAACCTGCCATAGTGGAAGGTTGGAACTAAAGGGGATTGGAGCTAAAGCATCTTTGAGGTCCCTTCCAACCCAAACCATTCTATGGTTCCATGAAATGTAGCTTTTGTCTTGAGAGACTTTGGTTGGATGGTTGGTTTTAGTGTTTGTTTTGGCAATGAGAGGAGAATCAGCAGCAGGAGAGGCTGCAGAGCCCTCAAGGATTCCAAACAAGGAGCATTAGAGAATTGTACTGACCCTCATGGCAACCTATGGAAACACAGCATTTACTGGATAAAGGTCATTGCTCAATGCTGCCTCAGCTTTGGCTCCCAAAATCTCACATTAAAGGACGTGTCCATGAACATTTTATTTATCCTAACCATCAGCAAAGCACTTTGCCAAGGCTAACCTGGAACTCATCACCTAACAATTTCTGCTTCTCATTCATTGTGAGCCATTTGCCACTAGAAAAGTTAACACAGGAGTTTATGGATACTTCAGGAGCCATTAGCATAACACCCCTCTTAGGATCCTCAAATACTAGAGTTCAAAAATGGCCTTTTTCAATTGTAAGGTCAGAACAAACATGCAATCAAATTGCTAAATCTGTCATTTAGAGGAGCTACACATCTGTGTTCCTATGGAAACTGCTGTGGTTATGCATGGGGTTGACATTTATTTGTTTTCCTGTTGTTTTACCACTTCTCAAAGCTCACCTGTTTGCTCATCCAAAATTTGCAACCTCAGAGGCTAATCTCAGTACTGGGAACAATGTCCTTGAAGCAGACAATAAAAAAAAAATGGCCTTTCATTCATGAATATGGAATGTACACTGGTCTGGTTGGGATTAGTGTTTGTCTACATATGAGAAGAAACTGAATGCCTAAAGTTGGCAAATTATAAAATCTTGCCTGAGTCAGTCTTGTCCTCACACTTCGTCTGCACCTTCAAAAAGGACGTTGTGCTAGTTCAGCCAATAATTTACACAACCTTTACTTCTCTTAGCTTTACTGCAAGCTGACTGCTCAGCCAGGATTTTTCCCCCTGATGTACCCATCTTGTCTGATTTTCCTTGCTACATTTACAGGAAAGTCTGTAGATGTCATGCTTCACAAAGCTTTTTCATACGTGCAGGAACTCGTATTAGTGTAGCTTGAGAAGACTGAACAAAGAGCTAAATCCAGAAACTGACCCAAAGGTGCTGTCAGAAACTTAAAACCTGAAGTTCTTTATTGTTCTAGATGAACACACCAATTAAATAGTAAGTGACATTCTTCTGAACTTCCATACTGCCCAAAAGAAAATAAAACCTGCTCATAGGAGATTTCAGGTCCAAATGAGGAAAGAGTAATTTCAATGGGTGCAGTAAGGCCATCACTCATTAAACAGCACAAATTTACACCATTATTTTTGATTATTGGATATTTGATATTTGATATTGGATACTTCTCATATTTGGATTACCAAGAAGTATTCATTTAATATTTTAATATTTTCCAATGACTACTACAGTAATAGATTAGATGGGCATGTCTAAACAAGGAAACAAACACTTTGAAACAGATAAATTCTGTAATTAGACATTAGTTATGAGTTTCCAACTTTTTAACTTAAAATAAGAAGAAAACATGAAGTCAAAACAAGGTTGCTGTTATTGCAGACTACAAATACTATATACTACAGACAGACTATTCCAGAAGAACATAAAGCTGATATTTCTTAACCTCTGCAGGCTTTCAGAGGAATTTATTAAAATTTGCCCCTCTCATTACCGTTCTTGCTCTGGAAGGAATGATGTAATTTACAGACATTTTCCCACATTCCCGTCCCATCCCAGAGAAGCATTTCCTTCTCCAAAGCATTGTGGTCCTTAAGCAGCCCCTGCAACTGAGCAGAACTGCCACTCATCAGCTTATGACTATTTCATTTGTTGACCCTGCCAAGCACCGCTTAGAACTCTTTGCTTTTATTCTCCAATTTCTCTTTTTATTTCCCCCCACACTAACCCTCAAGTTAATTACTACCTCTGGTCCAACGAACAAAGTTGGAGATGCCCTTTAATTTTTGTTGTCCAAGTGCAAGGGGATAAACATTGCTCTACAGCCTTTAATACAGATCCAAGTACACCACGCACTCCGCATCCCATTTGGAGTATTGACAAGTGGAGCTCAAGGCTCCCTGTGCCTGAGGGTCAGCACCACTTCTGACCAGCCCAGGTTGAAGCTGCATTGCTGAAGCTGAACTTTTCCTGCCAGCCTTTTTTATTCTGTTCCAGCTGTTTTTTGTGCCGGCAAGGCTCGGTGCCTTTTGTAAAATTTCCTTCCCGCAAGGATCAATGTCACCGTGCAAAGAAAAACCTGTCCTTGTCTACCTTATGAAGCCACTCATCGTACCCACCTTAACCAGCTTTGCACCCCAGAAGTTGGGTTGCAGTGAAGATCCACCTCTGAGCTGACATTATGATGCCATCTCTGTATTTCAGCGGCTACCCTGTGTGTCCTGTAGCAATAACTGCACTGGTTAGAAACACTTTCACAGGCAAAACAGCTTTTCTAAAGAAAAGCCTTTTGTATTCCGAAAATTCCCTTTGCAAATTTACATTGTGGCTGCTTCTTGAACTTTTGATATTTTGTGCTATGCAAAGATAATGGCTTGCTCAGACACCATAGCTTTCACAAATCTTTTTGAAATAGACCATGATTTAGGCTAACTGTATATATGTGTATATCTGGCCTCAACTATGGGACTGTCTCTTCAAGGAGCTCGTTATTCTGGTGCAGTTTTAGGCAAGTTTTAGAGGCTTATTTCATAGCTCCTGCATTTCACAGGGGCTGACTGATGTACCTTTTATTCTTTAAACACGTAACAGGGAAGGTGATTCAAAATCTTCCAAGACTTTGACCCTCCTGTTTTCCCTTTGTAAGCTGGGACAGACCTTGAAAGGTACTGGTCCAAATCCCTTGCCCAAAGCAGAATCAAATTCAGAGATAAATCTGTTTGCCTTGGAGCAGGACAGGGTTACTGCTGGACATTGCTAAGGATGGAAATATCACAGCTCCTCTGGGCAACAGTACCACCACTGAAGACTCTCTTATGGTGAAATCTTTTTTTTTTCTAATTGGAATTTCCCATGCTGCAAGCCACGACCACTTCCCAATGTCCCCAAAACCAGAGAAAGTCTCCTCCCAAACACAGGTGGAAACGCTATTCCTCCCTATCCAAGTCCTCACTGCCCAGGGGCAGCATTCAAACCACTGAACTTTATTTTTCATGTAAACATACACATTACATATTGGGGGATTAATTAACATTTTACTGCCTTTTGTTGGTGTTTTGGGGGTTTTGTTTGTTTGTTTTTATGAGACGAGCTGCAGGTTACCAGCCACCATGGTTTTAACGCCTTGAGACAAACCATCGCCACTCCTCTGCCATCTTTGAGGCAGACTGGGAAAGCCCTTAGTTCAATTATATTTCTTAAAATCTTTTTTAATGAGATTTTTTTACTAATTATTACACTGATGATTCAGAACTTTTAAGATAATTTGAGGAGTGTTGACAAGCAGTGGTAGAGTGATTGTTATTACTGCCAATGTAAAGCAAGAACAGACTCTGTAAGATTTCGAGGCCACAGTGCCAGCAATTGGTTCCACAAGACATTGGAATTTTGTCATCCAACACCAAAACATCACCTGACACTGCAGGTTGAGACAGGACAACAGATAGCCAGCCTGAGTCTACTGGCCTGGCAATAGTAAGAACCTGGACCATGATTTTTAAAACCAGAACCCACCCACCCCACCCTACAAACCCAAATAATGCACAATTCCCATCTGACTTTGCAGGAAGTGCAGAGGACATTGCAATATTGATGATTAATCTAATCACTTATTCTGGCACCTATGCATGAATTTATATGTTAAGCCTTAGAGTAGATTTCCAAAAATTCATGTTCCAGATCAAGTGATCCAGGTTATTTGTAGGAAAAGTCAGCAGGCTTGGGTTGTAAAGACAGAGAACTGGGATGTCTAGGGGGAGAAAAGAGAAGAAGGAAAAGGTTGAAATGTAAAACTTCATGAGTTGTACTGTAGAACAGCAGAGGGGTAACTTTGTAAATAGCATAAAAAATAACAATGGCTGTGAAATCCATTTGACAGGAAAACAGAAGCACAAACAACATTAAAAATATGTGTTGATATGCTCAAAGCAACAGAACAACTTTCCAGAGCAACATACATATGGATATGTGTTTCCTTAGGATTTAAAATTAACTACTTGATAGATTGAGGGGAATAAAAATCTGTCATAAAGAGATCTTTTAAACAAGGCACATATGCACTGTAATAATTTAATTGTACATCTCTGTATTTTAGAAACACATCTGACCTTCTGCACACTAAGAATTTATTGATTTTCAATAATTCTTAATGCTCAGCAGGATCCTTGATTCTCGGAGCAAGCCAACAGCAAGTGTTTGTAAATCTGTCTCTCAAATTGTAATGGCCTCAACAAAAGGTGTCTCAGCTCTTTTTTAGCAAATTTATATTTTGAAAATTTAGCAAAGTTACGTGTGCATCTGTCAGCGTCGTGCTCCATCCTTTGAGATTAGAGTTTTATGAAAATAGCAGCCAGGCAGCCACCCAAATTCCTCCATAACTATGGAGGCAGAGGGTGGACTTGTATGCAAGAGAGGGGCTGGAATGTGTGGAGCTGGCACTGGCAGGGCTGAGGGTGTCCCTGGGTAAGGATTAACCTCAGGAACAGAGGGAAGCAGCCAGGAAGGACTTGCTGCCTGTTAGCAGAGAGGCCCTCATGAGTGAAGTGGTGATGGGTGGCCATCATGGCCACAGCAATCACTAAAGAATCGAGTTAAAAACCTGGAAAGCACAAATGAAGCCTGGGCATGAGGAGAGCAGATTTCAGGCTGCTCAGGGAATGAGTAAAAGCCCCAAGGAAAACACTTCTGCTGGGGTCCATCAGCGTTGGTCGCTTTCTAGCAACACCTCCCAACAGCACAGGCAATTCCAAAATGTCAGAAGATAAGCAGACAAGGCAGGATTTAAATGCTCCAGCTGGCTTGGCTGACCAGGAATGACCTTCTGGAGCTCAGGCAAAAAAAAAAAAGAAGGTCAAAACCAGTGGAAGTGAGGTCAGGTGACATGGGAGGAACACAGAGATGCCGCCTGCTGCCATAGGGAGAAAATCTGTGTGGCCTGAGCTCAATTATAGCTGAAATTAGCCAGAACTGTGGGGAACAATGAGATTATTTAAATGCACTGGTAGCAAAAGGCAATGTAGAAATAATATTGACTGTGGGAATGATGAACTCTCAGTCAACCCTGAACTTTCTCGGGATCTGCTGCTCCAGCCGGATCCCTGAAAGTCTGTGAGGCCTGACGGGATCCAGCTGAGAACACAGAAAGAGCTGGCTGATCACCACAAGGCCTCTCACAATGAGTTTTGGGGATATGGAGAGGTCCCAGTTGAGCTGGCAAATGTTGCCCCAGTTTTCAGGAAGGATGACCCTGGAAATGACAGGCCCTTCAGTCTCACTTCAGTGCCCTGCAGAGAGGCCTGGACACATCAAAGGGTTGCAAACAGCAGCTCTACAAAGATTGAAAAAGACACCTCGAGTCCTGGGGGCAGTTCGGGGCACATAATAAAGAAATTAAATTAAACATAATAATTAAAATGAATTAAATGTAATAAAGAAATTAAGCCATTAGAGAGTGTCCAAAGGAGGTTTATAAAGATGGTCATGGCTCCAAGGCTGCTGAGCCCAAGGAGCATTTGGACAATGCTCTCAGGCACGTGCTGTGATTCTTGGAGCTGTCCCATGATAGCCAAAGGGGAGCTGGACTCTGACGATCCTTAAGGTCGCTGCCAATGAAGGATATTCTATGATTCTATTCTACAATTCTAAATTATTTTCCTTATATCATTTTAGGGTCAAGAAGTGGCTTAAATACACAGATGATTCATCATGAAGCAATGATTGAGTCAATAAATCAAATAAAATCAGCCCCATGCACGGATTTCTTGAATTCCACTGAAATACTCCTCTGTCCCCAGGCTGGGCATCCCATTGCCATGCACATGGCAAAGGAAAAATGACACCTCAAACATTCTCCTTTTTGTCCTTGACAGAAATGACGGGGCTACAGGAGATGTGTACCAGCAGGATCAGCTCTTGCCTTCAAGTTCTAGGGTTTAGGATGACTGGGAAGAGGTTTCTTAAAGATCAAGATGTCAAAATACATCCCTTGCTTTTCCTGTTTTGCTTATAGTGTTCCTTTGATTGCTTTTGTCAGTCTATTGTTTGTCTTCCCCTCGGTTTGATTCACCTCCCATCATGAATCCCCTTATATTTCAGTCTTCTAAAGAGAGTATTTTGCACCAGAGGGAACATCTCTTCAGAAAAATTTTGTTAGATTTAAAGCCTGCCTATTTTGATTTTTGAATACCACTCAGATCTTGCTCTACATATTCTCTTTGAACAGTTACATTGTTTTGTTCATCTTGTTTCTTATTTCCATTTTAATCTCCAGGTATTTAAAGGTAGCTAGAAGTCTTTTTTCCCGTAATCACACATTCAGAGTGGTGAGCAAACACTCCACGGTGAACATCACAGTTTGTTTTTCCAACCAAAATGAAAAGAAATGTCAGGGCTGTGTTGAAAGCCAAAGGACAGGTACATGCTTTAACATATAATTTCCCAGTGGACCACAGCACACGCTGCTGTCTCGCCAGTAAACACATCCTGGCAGACACTTTTCCCTCATTAGTAACATATCACATTTTCCCACCAATTAAGAATATTGCTATGCACTTCTTTTTTAAACATTATTTATCTACTGGATGAAGCATGAACATCCTGTGAAAAAACATAATTCTCAAAAAATTGTAACACCACTACTGTTTTTTTTTTCTCTCTTTCTTGCCTTAACAGCAGTATAAATTATTCTTCAGCAAATAACATAAATTAGCAACAGAAGAAAGATGTGCTTCTACAAAAGGACATTATCTCCCCTTGGCTAATATGACCTTTTTAAAACCAAGGTAAAACTTTTAATTAAAATCTGAGTTGCTCCTAGGACTTCTTAAAACCAGGAATTTTTCATTAAATTGAGGTAATTATGAAGTGCCAAACATGCCAGATTGAAAAGTAGTTTATACATATCACATATTGATTCATATAGGCTACATAAATTTGTATAACAAGCAGATTGATGTAAACATATTTTATTTAAAAAGTGAGACGCTAAATCTATGTCCATTTGCTTTGCTGCATATTAGTTTATGAATAAAATATGTTGTTGCCTAGCTGTTTTATTTGCTTGTATATAAAACAGGGGTTCATTTATGAGAAATTGATTAATGCATATAAGAAGTTGACTTGCAGTTGCAGAATATTAAATGTGGCAGGATTGCTTTTGCTTTTGTAAGTCATTAATTTTTTGATAGCCATACTAGTAGGATTTAAAACACATAAAAGTCTATTTGCCTTTCTTTAAGTGCAAGTAACAACCATTAGAGTTGATAGGACTTCTGTATGTAGCTAGAGTCTGAAAAAATAGTCTTAGACTTACATGAATTAAAGGGAGAATAAATAGAATTGGAATCTTGCATGAGATTTTGGGGTAGTTTGACAGCCAAATGTGGAAAAAAATATTCAAGTGCATAAGAGGGACATACACATGTTAGGTAACATTTCCAGAACAGGTAAGTGTTGCACATCTTATCCAGGTATTCCATCTTTTATTAGGCACAAATGTTGTGGTTGGCCTAATTATGCACATTTTAAGAAGACTTTGAATCTCATGTCATTCTCCTCAAGCTCAGGGCACACAGATTGTTCAGGGGGAAGGGTATTTGGCAGGAGGAAAGGAACAAGAGGAAGGCTTCTCCTCCCTCCCCAACGTGGTCAAACAGCAGAGAGCACAGCAGTTCACAGCCACCTCACAGGTACAGCAGATTACAGAAATATTGGCTTTACAAGCCATGTGCACCACAGCCTGCTTGCTCCATCTGTGGTAGAGCTGCTCACATCCAGTGGGGAAAAGAACAACACAAAGAACACAAATAACGTATTTAATTTATGAACCCAGGAGGAGAGTGCCAGGCACGGGGCTGTGCCCAGCCAGTGAGGCAATTTTGGGGCTGGCAGTGGAGCCCAGGTCCATCAGAGCTCCATCTGCTGACACCCACAGCAAGCTCAGCCAAAGCTCATCCACAATTATCACATCCATAATTTCCACACATCTTTCAATTCTGTCAAAACTCTGAGCTACTGACCAGTCACAAAGAAGAGAGTAAGACCAAGTTTTCCTATGAGAGATTAATTAAAAGGAGGGGGGGAAATGGGGAAGAGACTCTCCCCAAAAAGCAAGTTTACATTTCTTCTTTGACACTCTTTTCCATGGATTTCAACATGACAAGAGAAAATATTATTTATGTAAGTGTTTTTTTATATATTTTAGTAAGGTGAACACAATATTACAAAGAAGATTTACAATTACATACATTAAAAATATGTATAGAAATAGAGCGCTCCTGCAAGTGTCAGACATTTCACATTAGAAATAATGGCAGGTTTGGAAATACAGCACCTGACCAATTAATGCCCATTTAATTTTTCAAATGTTACATTTACTTTTATTTAAAAACGTATTTGCTGAAACACAGGAGCTCTGCTGACTCCAGTGCACTCCTAACCAGAACAAATGTATCTACCCTGAAGCCCAAATATTTCAGCCAAAAAATCAATGCATTTTAACACAAGCCAATAAAATTACATCTGAGACAAACTATTCTTATTATAACCAAGACATTTCCCCTGGAATGTATGTAACACTACTGAAACCAGCCTGGAGTCATTGAAACTGACTTCAAACTGGTTAAAAGGCTAAAGAGGGGGAAAACACACACAGACAAAAAAAAAATCTCCTAGTGCTCCAAACCTGCCTATGTTTCAGAAAACTTGGAATATTTTTATTTTCTTTATTATGACTCTAACCTCATTCGTCTTGAAGCATTTAATGCACTGTCAACAACTCCACGTCCCTGCCCAAATGATATTTCAGATTGTAGCAATCTCATTTTAATCAGGCAACACACATCCTTAATAATACAGAAAGCAGGATGGTGCAGAAGGTGTCATACTGCTACTTTTTTTGTTGTCTAATTTCTCTTTTTATTTTCCTGTGGATTTTAGAAATTTCATCAAAAACAATCCTCCAATTCCTATCTCTATTGGACAGAGATGACATGTTGTGGCATTTCCTGTGATGGGGCAAGGAAATCACCAAGCCCAGTGGGAAAAGCAGAGCAGGCAGATGATGTTGGTACCTCCCTTTCAGACGCAGCGGTGCCGACTAAAACCAGCCTGAAGCCTGTCCACACTGCCTGGCCACTTTGTGCCTGATTTGTATTTTAAACTGTGCTGGAGAACACAAGGTACCACTTTTACATCATAGAAAACAAGAGAAATATTTTATTTTTCTTTTTAGAGGGTTTTTTGAAAAACCTGAACTTTACATTGTTTGTGTTTTCTCCTCATAAGTGACACAAGAGATAAAAACTTGACTACAAACATCAGCTATAATATCAGATCTAGCTCTATAGTGCCTGATTAGATCATCCTGGTTTGAACTAAAACTTCCTGAAACAATGTGTACTCCCTCTAGTGTCCACAAAAATCCACTCCAAATGGTGACTAAAACGCATGAAACCGGTTTTAAAATAAATGCAGATGAAAATTAATACATCTTGTGAATTAACAGTCACTGAATTAAATCTCACCCAATCACCTTTCAAACAGGAGCTGAAAATTGATGAAGAGTTAAGGTTGAATGGCTGGTGTAGAAAAGACACGTATAACTGGGAAAAGAGGAGTGTTTCACTGTTAGGCCAAAGAAAGTATCTGCTAAATTTCTCTTTGGTCACAAATCAGTGCGTTTACCCTGATACACCAGTCAAGTAAATTTGCCTCTGAGAAAACCACTAACACCATAAATTCACAATTAGATTAAAATCAATTATTTAAATCAAAGTTTTCTGCCTGTTGATTTAAATCAGAGCTAAATCACTTTGATTGATGTCAATTCACCTTATTGAACCCTTTAATCTTTCAGTCGATGACAGAGCTGCCATTGACTTGGAGCGGATGGTTCAGGAGGATTCCCTCAGGCTGCACAAACCAAACTCCTGCCTGGCCCGCCAGGATCACGTTCAGACAATTATCAGCCCCACCTGATAAATCAGGTTTATAGACTGACACAGACAAAGTCAGGAATTACAGCACCTCGTGCCGTAACGCTCAAGGACCGCGCAGGCAGAATGTTTGCCCACGTCAGCTCCTGCGTGTTTATCTTTGCACAAGCCCTGGTTCAAAGCTAACTTGTGGGTTTTTCTTGGCATGGAAACCCAGCTCCAGCTCCATGTACATCACTCAGGCTGAGCCAGTGCAGGACTCTGTTTCCATCAGATCAAACCCCATCTGTCCACTCATGGAATAACGGCGGGTCAGGGTCTCAAAGTTTCCTGCGTTTGATTTGTTTGTTTCTGGGGCGTAATTAAAAATGCAGCACTTTTAATAAAAAGCTGGATAATGCTGTACTGCCATTGCAGTGGAAGAGAAAGATCCTGCATCTATTATTCACAGCTCTCTCTGCTCGTGGCCGGATTTTGCCAATGTATTAATTTTCGCTATTTTCTTTCCAAGGAAAGAGAAAAGATCTTTGGAAGAGAATCAAAGTAGTGAGCGTACACAACAACACACATGCAAATCCAAATCAGAAAATGTTTTCAGCTAAAAAAAGGGCTGCAAATAAAAACAGAAAGGCAATTTAAACAATCAAATTAAATAATCCAATTAAAACAAACTAATTCATTTATTCCCATGGGTGTCTTGATGAGCTCTAAATGGAGGCCCGAGCTAACTGAAATAGTACCATTAATTTAACAAAACAAAATGATTCTTGCCCCCCCCCTTCCCCAACATGGCTGTTTTGCTAGAAATCCCATCTTTATATATTTGAACCATTCCATTTTTAATAGCCATTTCTGAGCATCCAAAGGGCTTTTGTGAGCGGTTACATCTTTCTGGGAACTGCATGTAGTTCTGATTAACACTGATAAAACAAAATCAGAATCTACCACTCATAATGAAGCAATTATCTTGCAAGCTAAAAATAAAAATGAAAAATCCAATTAAATTACTTCATTCTCACCAATACTGACCAGTTGTTTTTCCCAGCACTTTTGTCTCAGAAAACATAAGGGTTCATGTAGTTTGCACCCAGAAACACGCACTTATGCTGAGATATATAGATAGATAGATATATATGTATATTTGGAATCTAATTTCACACTTTATGGATAGACATTTAAGAAAAATGGAGCTCTATTTCAATAAACATTGGGCTTTTACATTTTCTTTACTTTTTCTGGGCAGCATCAGAAACAACAGCATTGCCATATGGCCAAGGTGGTCAAGGAATCAGTAGCTTATTACCCACGATCACACCAAACTGTGATGAATTATATAATTTGTCTCTAAAGGTCATACTATGGTGACCACACTGGCATTGTCCCCATGGTTACACCTTGATTAATTCCTGAATTATGTGCAGAACTTCAGAATAAGCAGCTGCTGGGCAGGAACCCAATGTAAACACGGTACCCTGCTTAACTGGGATATCCTACTGAATTATCCTTTATTGTACCACCAGAATGCTATTAATAGTGACACTTTCAATAAGCTGCGTTTTTGAAAGTGAACTAGAAATCACCACAGTGGTAAAGCACTTAGAAGTTATTGCTGTACCACTGAAGAAATACAAACACAGTTATTAGATGTATTTTTAAAGGAAGACTTTTTTTTTTTTCCCCACCCCATATGATTTACCACACTCACGGTTTTTATGTCTTTAAGTTTTTACGCCTGAACAAAACAAAGGTTGTGCTTACTTGGCAAGGAAATTCTAAATTGCTGATGCCAAGCATAGCACATTAAAGACAAAGCTATTAGGATTTTAAAGAGTATAGTGGGAAATAAACAGCTAAACACAACGAGAACAGTGTGGGATGGAAGAGGTTCATCAACTCAGCCTGAAGGCAGGCTGGTCCAGGAGCGACTGAAAACAGCAAATAAGGAATGGGGGTTTGTGAACACAGAGCTTTCCACCAGGAAATCATGGGGGCTGTGTTAGAAAGGGATCCTTCTCAGAGCTGCTTTAAAACATCTGTCATGAAGATGTGAAGAGAAGGCTCACACAGGACACACCAAAACCACCTCAGAAACTTCTGCTGCACCAAGAGCATAAAAATGGCACAGAAAATAGAGGTGAAAGAAAACAAGAAAACAAGGACAAAGTTCATCTGGTGGATGCCCTCCTTGCCTTCCAGCAGGTTTTGCTCTGCATCTGTGCAGAATCAGATACATGGATTTGGGCCAAGGAATACAGTTATGGCTTTACTGAACAATCTTTATTGGTGGAGAGGGGTTGTTAAACTTCCACTTAGAGATTTTTTCAAAGTGTATTTTAGAAAAAAGGCTGAAGCTCCAGGGATGGTTATTCCAGGATAAATGCAGGAGCTTTACAGAGTGAAGCTGCTAATGTAGAACAAGGAAGGAAACAGAAAACACACGGAAGAAATTAAGGTCGTCTCCCATTTTTCATTCATCCTTTTTTCCCTAAAACTACCTCCGTCACCCTAAAAGTCTTTTTGATTCAAGACTTAAGGACTCTTCTGGACACTTTACCCACTACAAGTTGAGTCAGATTTCTCACTCTTCCCTGTTACCATGCTAAGAGAAACCAGTGTTGTTGTTTTTTTTTTTTTTAAACACCTACTCAAAACAGTTTTCCAGTCTGTTCACCTTCAGAGCCCCCTTCATCACCAGTTAAGAGGTGACATTTGAAATCTGGAAGTTCTCCAAGTTCACCGAGTGCACGTCTTGATCTCATCTGAAGACAGATTTTTATTTATCTGCATGCTCTCTTCCTGAAAGCATCTTTTTCCTACACCAGATAAACCCCGAATCAACATACACCCAATATACACCTCACACTCTTTTGGTAACTGATCCTCCACTTAGGAAGGAATTCAGTTTTGCAGGTTCAAGAAAAATCAGCCTGCAAAGGCAAATTAAGTGAAAAATGTATTATACTTGAGAACGCAATTCTTAAGCAACCCCCTCATTTATAAGATTATTCATTATTCAAGAATAATGACTTTGGGAATATCTTGTGAAGACGAGTTTTTACGTGTCTATCAGCTGCCAATCCTGAACCTTTTCCCTCACCCCGTTCCCTAACAGGCAAGAGCTGTAGCAGCAGATTTGTCTTTAGTTTTTGTTAGTCCTGGCTTACCATGCAAGGGGGAAGAGGAAGCAATTCTAAATCTGTTGTGTCTAGCTAAGAACAAAAGGAAATAACACAAGTGAGGCACAAGCGAGCTCGCTGTAGAGCCCCAGTGCCCTGCCTGTGCTCAGCAGACCAGACATGAGGAGACCACGGGGGAGAAAATCCATTTCCAGGCAGGTTGCAGGAATAAGGATGCCAGGTGGAAGGATGGCATGCTTCCACCCTGTTTGTTTTCCAAGTCTGTAGCTAAGATGGTTTAAGGACTTGGCATGGGAAAGACGAGAGCTCCCCCAGGAGCCTGGCTTTGGGCTCACCTGGGCACAGGCTGCTCTGGTGAGGGCTCAGCCTGGCCAAGGATCAGCTCACAGACACCACCTCACCTCGAGAAGTGCTGGAGCTTGGTCTGTTTTTAGCAAGGAACCGAAACAAAGGCAATTTCCATGCAGGCAGACTGCCTCTCCTGGTGGCCAGGGCCAGGAGAGGCCTGTCTCACCTGCAAACAAGTTATAAATAGCAGTATTATCCGTGCACCAACAGCAGATATTCCAACATGCCTCAAAGAGAGAGTGACTGCAAACCAAGGCAGAGTGATACACACAAATCCAGAGCTTTCCTAAAATAACCTCCTGTTTGGAGCTCTTGGACAAGGCGAGGCTGCATCCTCCTGGTACAGCAGAAATGTCAAAGGCATCCTCCTCTTTATCCACGTGGATGAACTCACTGAGAGAAGCCGTGCTGCCGGAGCAAATCAGGTACAGCTTCAAACAGAGATTAAGTGACTTTCACAAGCTGGAAAGAACACTGGAATAAGGGGAATGAAAGGGAGGAAAGATTAAAAGAAAGGTGAAGAGGTGACCTCCTTTGATGAAAAAAAAAAAAAAATGAACAGGTTAAAAAATATGAAGAAAGCACATCTGAAACCCAAAAGCTCAAGCCCTTCCAGTAGTATTCAGACAAACCCCAAATAGGAACAGATTGTTAAGGCTTCTGAAATCAGGAGATGTGATTTTTGTGAAATACTATTTAACGACAGTTAATATTCTAGACATATTTGGCTTTCTTTTTTTCCTCCCTGACTTTAAAAAATACTCTTTTTTAAAGCCTAACTATTAGTATAAATTTTGTATAAGCAAGACAGACTTATGAAAATTAGTTTCTAATTAAATAAAAATCAACAGATGGCACACTATAGGCAAGTCTTTATTTTCCTCAATTATTATATGGCTTTGCCTGAAAATTCTTCTGTGATTTAAAGAGTTTGTAATTTGGACACGACAACTCTGAAAAAGTTACATGAAACGTGTTTAAACTGGATTGTCCCTAACCATGTCATTAACGACAGATGAAAAATGTATATACAAAGCAAAAAAATCTGAACAACCTGTATTTCCTGATTTTACAAGAAGAACAATTTTTTCAGCCACTGAGGTTGTAATTACCTTCTGTTAACAAGGAATTTTAATTCACATACACAAACAAAAGACTTGCTGGTTGCAGCTACACGTGCAACTTTGCACAGGAGATCACAGGATTACTTCTTGTTCAGTGTGAAGTGCTGGAACTCTCTGTATGGAGTAATACAAATAAATATATCAGTAAACTGAGCTGCACACAGAGTGGATCTTAGTGAGGAAAAGCTGAAGTGTCTTCCTCACCCCAGCCCTCCAAAGCAAGTTAACCTTAATGCACTTTTTTTTCACAATTTCCATCCAGCCAACTTTACTGTCCCTAACCCTTGGCTGGAAACCAGAACGGACTGGGCCTGACTTCTGGAACACAGGGCTCAGACACAGAGGGAGTTTTGTTCTTGGCTGCACAGGACACGATTTCAGCAGTGTTTTCTATCCCAGGAACTGTCAGAGGCAACTTCAGCCTCAGCAGCGCTGGCAGAATCCATTCTGGGCAAAAAAAAATCCCATCAAAGAGTACTTCAGGCCCGACTTTGGGAACTTTTAACTAGCTCTAAATTAACTCCATGCCCCCCCTGGACTCACCCACAGCCGTATCTGGGGGTAAACAGTGAGTACAATAACTCGACAAATATGATTTTAGTTGGTTTCACACATGAAAGGTGACGAGGCTGCAACTCAAGAGGAGCAGACTGACATGTAAATGCATGGGTTTTGTCCTTGTGCAAATAAGGCACAGTTTACTGTAGGCTAATTTTTCTCTGTGTGATATCTGGATTAGCAATTAACATTTTAATTAAAGATGGATTAACAAATATCAGGAAAATTACCTCTGGAACTGTTCAATTTAAAATCTACCATATATACACAGATAAACATGTCATTAAGTGCAAGTCATTTTCTGGTCTGTGTAAAAATGATACGATTTATGTCTTTGAGAGACAGCATAATAATTTGATATTATTATACATGGAGATAACTACTGAACAAATATAATACATGGGGATTTTTTATTTTTTTTTTAGAAGCTATATAATTGCCATTAAGTTTTAGATGTTCATTTAGTGGAAGCTCTGACTCCAGTTCAAGCTATAGACTAGTTGAACTTAGTTATGTTCAAACAGAGCATGGTGGTGAAGGAGGACACGCTGTTCTAAATGTAAATTATATTAGCAACAACATATTGAGATTTCTGTACTCTTTGTTCCATTTGTGAGTTTTGGTTTTTTTTTTTGCCACGAGAATAAATCACAGCGTGCTTTCTGTTCTTGTAGCAATCTTTGCAGGGAGAAGCCAGAATCTGCACCATGTGCTTTTCACTCTGCATCTGGTCTCCTTTTGTCAGGGCACCCTGGGTGCTGGGTTTGCTTTTTCTGCTGTGTTTTTTCTGCGAGGCCAAAACCTCCTGATCTCCACCTCACCTTCTTACCAGAGAAGGCAACATCATGATCTGAGAATAAGTGGCACTAATGGCCAAGCAAGTCAAATAGAGAATAGGAAAAGGAGCATAATGTGTGGAATATTTGGACCTATTTGCTAGTCATTAAAATTACAGCTAAATTGCACTTTCAGTGTGGTCACAGAAAGGAACTGGAATAACCACCAATTATGGCAAACAGTATTATCAGAACCTGCTAAAAACTTAACTGTTCTCTTCAGCACCTTTTAAACCAATCTGGATATAACTGAATGATTTTGCATTTGTAAAAATTTACTATACTTGGATGAGTAGTAAATAGCATAATACATACAATGAAGCATTGATTTATAAAGCTAGCCTTTTTATTCTTTAGTCCCAAGGTGTTTTAGCTTTCAATAAAACACTCAAAAGAAATGAATCCAGATCATTATAGTGCACAGTTTCTAAAGCAGTAGCAAACAAAACAAAACAAAAAAATCTTTTAAGCCAAATGACTTCAAAATGGCAAAGCTTTCTGGTTATTTAGTTGCTGAGCATCTCCCTGGGCTTAGCTTCACTGACATGAGTAGTGACAAAAAAATTTATTTCTGACAGATACTGAGGTGGCAGAGCACCCACTGGTGGGTAGAGACACACATCCAGTGAGAAGCAACTGCAACAATTCACAGCTGAGCAAACAAGAAAACTGAATACCTTTGGAAAGGGAAAAAGCCTTTTCATCCAGGCCAATGTTTAAGGCAATATTTATATAGGTCATGTCAGATCTGACTATGATTCCTTTCTGTACGTCAAAGTCATACATCTAAAAACCCACATTCAGAGCTTGGAAGGAAGAGGAGACTCAACAATAAAATCCCTTGTGTCTACAGAACAGCCAGAAAACACTGAGGCAGCAAAAATGCATTTTAGAGCTGCTCACTTGAGTTTAAACAAGACATTTTGTCATTTCACGGGCAAGCAACAACAGAGCAACACTCACAATACGGAGTGCTTACTCTGACACCATCCATCCTAAAGGCTGTTCCAGCACCTTCATGGAATAACTTTGTTAAACTCTGGTTAGGACTTCTGCTCTCTTTTTTTTTTTTTTTTCCTTTCTTTTTTCCCCAGAAATACTAGTGTCAGTCTTTGTCTGGACCACGCTGAGGTTCAAAGCCTTGGGCCTTACCCACATTTATAACTTGTACCCACATGTGCAAAAGTTGGCTTTGGACAAAAGCAGAGCCAGTGTAGAAAGGCAGGGATGGGGTGAATTGGTTTCTGAGAGGAAAGACTTTCCTCGCCTTCCCAGGCAGCCTCATGACTCCAGCAGACTGCAGTGGCAAAGCAAATACAACCTCAGAGTCTTTCTGAAAAAATACAACTGCGTGATTTAACATCTTTGAGGCACTGAGAGTCATTCCAGAGCCTGGCCACAGAGCACAGCCAGCTCCTCTGCAGAGGCAAATCCCTGCAGCCACTTCCAAGGCTGTGTCCCAACAGCAATGTCTGTATTCCTACCGGGTGTCCCAGCACGCAATAAACAATTTCCAGGCATTGTGAAGTTCTATGATGTGAATTTCAGAAGTGCAGGCCCCACACATTTCCACTGTAAACACTGTAGTGTTTGCACCTGTTCTTTCTGTAAATGTTTTGACTTGTCCTCAGAGCATCCTTTGAAACTGCCGAACAACCGACACCTCCTTGTTTCTTTAACTTGTCAAGTCATGCACTGCTATTAGCATTGCAGGAATAAAAGCAGAAACAAACACAAAACCTCAGCTGCATTACTGGGAGAAGAGAAATACGAAGTGCTGGTCATAAATTACACTGAAAGAGAAGTCCTAAAATGCCCTCACAGAAGTTGCTGCAATGTTTTGAGGGGAGAGAGGGTATTTCGAAGTGGCACATGTGCTGCCTGAAGCTGAGCTGTCATAGCAACAACCTCATTAAAGCACCCCTCCTGGGAGTGCTAACCTGTATTTCAGCTGTGGAAAGATGTCATTTATAATGCAACTTAATTCAGTTAAGAGTCAAAGTATAGTAGACGGCAGAAAAGTGAAATTGCTAATTTAGAGAATTCATAAAAGAACTCAAATACCATATCAAACAGCTGTGAAAAAAATCTGGCTTTTGCCCTCATCATCGTCCATTCCCTGAAACCGCCATACCACTATTTCAGTCTTTACGCCTTTGATTTACAAGTTTCTGGCAATTCCTCACTCCTTGCCACCATCCCTCTGACCAGGGCTCAGGATGTGGCTCTTTTCTTATCTCACCACCCCTACACAGAAGGCATCACCATCTCAGCTGCTCACCCTAAATGTCTCCAGCCCTCACGCTGAGCTCTTAACCCAGCAACTCACACCCCACAAACAATCCCACAGCAGGATCTGCTCTGCTGCTCTACTGCACCATCCCCAAGATGCTTCCTTCAGTACCCACCTTTCCCTCAGAATCCCTCAAAAAATTACAATTCAAATGAACATTATGACCCTTAGAAAGAAACATCTGCCAATATCCAGAGCTGCCTGGATATGATACTCTTCACTCCTGCAACGGAGTGGCTGTGCAGCAGCCGAATAAATTCACACATATTCGGATTTCACTTTTAAAGATCTATGATTTAATAACTAATTGACAGCAATAATGCATCAGTACAATACGTTTTGGAAGGGCCTTTTGGTTTTTAGAGGAGCAGAGAGAACTGCAGATGAAAAATGAAAGAAAATGGCACTGCTTAGTAAATGAGTCGTTAACCTTTCAACCCAAGAGCTCCCGCTGGAAGCCTGACCAGAGGGACTGCAAGAGCTCCAGCAGCTTCAAGAGAGAGAATAAAGTTAATTCAATAGCTTTGGATTTCTTTTGGTTCTTTTAAACTCTTCCAAACTTGGTCTCCATCTCCCCCCAAACAGTTGCTTGCCACAGCATTTTCTGCATCACGAGGCAGGCTCAGCTATTTCCCCCTTCAGGAGATCTCGCGGTGAAGGTGAGCTTTACACAGCCTTGCCATAATGTACTGTCTGCAGCATTTTAAGCTAAAACACGAACCAGTCATTTGGTGTCAGTGCTTTGACCTTGAGTGACAGAAAAATCAGAATTTTCCCTTTGTGCTTGCAGCTCCCCAAACAGCAGGAACAATCTCCTGAAAGGTCAGGGAGATGCAGCCTGCAGGGCAGCACTCCTCCCATGGGGAGCTGGGAGAGGAGCAGCGACCAGCAAAGCACAAACTCCCAGTTTTAACTTCTGTGGATCCCAGAAAGTGTCTGAAGTCACGATCCATAGTGCTATCTCACTCAAGACTGCTTGGACAAATTACATGAATGTTTACATAAATCAGCTATCCAAAAAATACTTTTTTTAAAAATCTCATTCTATCTTGTAAGGCCTTAATCTACAAACTCGACTCAAATTTTGGTTGAAATTTGAAGACTTGCAGCTCTGCATTTGGATCACAGCTTACAGTGCTATTGCTTGGAATAACTACATAATACAGAGACTAAGCAATAAAAGTATCTGGGACTTGCATAAAATAGGTTATTTACGTCGGGCTCCTTGTACGACTTCAGTTAAAAAGAAAACACTTCTCATATTTGCACTGATCTCAGTTATCCTGCACAGCCAGACTTACCAAGAGACACACGAAATATAAAATACATCTTCTGGTTTGCTGGTTTGTTAAAACAAGCCATGTCTGCAGTTCAGGTATGGTTTCATCCAGTACACATGGATCTGTACAAGACTTTCTGTATTAATGTGTTTATTTGTTAACTGTTGGCACAGTTGCATAAGAGTACGTTTGCAGCCAGTTGCAACTTACAGATTTTACAATAAAAAGGGAGAAATATTGGCCAGATAGTTAATTAAATGGCACCGAAACAGATTTTTTCCCCTTTCATAAATTCCAGTTAGTATTCCAAACCTGTCTTAGGTGCCCCAAAGACATGAAAACCAATAAATCTTCATTTATTGTCAGTAGATTTCTAACCTGGCTGTTTTAAACAGCATGATGAACACATTTTAGCAGAATATATTAGCTGTGCCAGTTTAATAAGAGGGAGATTGATGAAGCCTTTCCTTTCTTCCTGTGTACAAAGCACAGCACCCAGGGAAGAAAATCCTTTGACTTTCCTTCTTCAGCAACACCGTTGCTTTTACTGGGACACCATTTCTCCTCCTTGGACTATTATTAGGCAGTCTTCTCCAAAAGAAGTTTCCATTGAAATTGAAGAGGGATCTCAAGCTTTATCAACACCCACCTGACAAGAGAGTGGGAGGGAGAACCACCTCAGCCTGGAGGACTGTATTGCCGTGCCCAAGCTCTGACAGCTTTCCCCTCCCTGGTCCCCTCCTGGGTGGGTTCAAAGCCAACACAACCTGAATGTGGTCATCTGGCCCTGACAGGGAATGAGGTCTGAGGAGGGGAGACCCTCCCCTGGGGAAGAGCCAGGGTCAGAGCTCCATCCCTGACCCCTCACTCCAGGATCAGCAGCAGCAGCACCACCCAGTACAGAAGGCACGTCTCACATCAGGTTCTCTGCCAATCAAAGGGTTACTAAGGACAAAAGAGAGATTTTCTTCCTCATTCTATAACACTTAAGACTACCCAGAAAAATACAAATGCTTCTTTTTCCTTTTTTTTTTTTTTTTTTTTCCTTTCTTAAGGAGAATACTTAGCTCACATTTAAATTTGCTCCAAGAACTAATCCTATTCTTGATGCCTGCATCATTCACATAAGGTCACAGATCACACCATGAGCAACCCTTCTCCACCACCATCACAGGAGAAGCAGGAGCCCAACCCCACTCCTTCCAGAAGTGCTTTACCTAGTCCAAAGTGCTCAGGTATTTTCCTTTCAAAATAAATATAATTTACCCATTTTTCCAAATCTTTCCCCAGCCTCTTGTGTAGAAGAGGCTGCAAAGGGAGGCAGGAGTTGTGACCTTGGCATGAGCCCCAGAGGTCCAGCAGGAAGGAGATGTTTTGAGAGGTGTTTCTCCCCCAAGTATGGGTATGAATATTGTTACTGGGTAATGAAATTCATACTCATAGCTCCCACTTACTCCTTCTGAAGGATATCCTTTTGGATGCTTTGTGGTCCAACAGACTTTGACATCTAAAACCTGTTAGTCTGCTTTTTATTCCTCTTGTAATTAGAACAAATGTCCAGATTATTGTGAGAATTAAGAAAATCAATATTAATGAGCTTTTGGACTATGTTATTAGATGGTTTCAGCTGACAGCTGCAAAGTACTCTGGCTTACTTTGACAGGGTTTTGGGTTTGTTTGTTGCTTTTAAACACTAACAGACTTCTCAGGGCAAAAAAAAAAAAATGGTAAGTCTGTGCACTCAAGCTGGTCAAATTGTAAAAACTCATTTATATCAATAATTACACACTCCTGCCCCTAAAAACAAAAGAGCTCTAAAGAATGGAGCACTCTACCAAATACAGTTTTGAGGTATGTACTTACATTAAATATAACCAATTGCTTTAAAGGGCAACCATTCCCACAGCACAAAGTTCACATAAATTTTCCCCCAAGTCCCAAATGCAAACACGATCTGCAAAGTCCACATGCTTTGTATTTCAACAAAGCTTTGCAGAATACTTTTAACATAAGAGAAAAAAAGAGTTAGGTTTTAGTCTTCACTTCATCTTTTCTGACAGAAAGGTGTCAATAGAATGGTGCTGACAGGAAAGCTGACTGCAGCCCATGCAACTTTATTACAGAAGTATGGGGGGATTACTTGGTGTTATTGAAACATCACTGCACTACTGCCAACTTCTTTTCTTTCCCTCCTTACAGTGGTAGTGATTCCTATTGGGATGAGTTACTTTTAACCTTAAGTTATTTATCAGTGGGGGGGAAAAAAAAAAAAAAGAAAAGAAAAAGAATTCTTTAAGTCTAGAATAAGGCAGGTGAATGCAAAATACACCCGTGCAGACTTGAAGTCCCACAGTGGGTTACCATTCATTTCTATAAAAATTAGATCTGGATCATCCATGAACTCCTCACTAATACACTCATTCCCAAAAGCAAGTGCTTCAAGAAGCCTCCTGTATTTTCAGGAAAGAAAGAAGAAATGTTGATTTCCCCATGGCTTATCAAAGACAATACCTGCAACATACCAAATGTTGCTGCTTAACTCTTCGTGTATTCAGCAACACAAGCTCTTTTTGGTTCAGACGCACTGTGGAGACTGTTAGGGTTTTTTGGTACTGGACATGGCCTTTTTAGCTTCCCATCAAATAAAATAATGCTGCAATTTAACAAGTAACCCTCTGCCATTCGCTTCCACTTTGTTTTTTCCCCCGTGGCTGCAAACCCCAAATGAAAACACAGCATTTGACAGGCACCTGCACCATCAACAGCCGTGACTCTCCAATGAGCCCTGCAGCACCTGGACTCCTGAAACTGTAAGGGAATTTCCCAGATGTGAGATTTTGTAAATCTGACAGAGAAGAAAAAAAAAAAAAAAGGAAAAAAAAAGAGGGATATCCTACTTGAGGTGAAACCGGAATTCATGAGGTGAAATCAGACGCAAACCAGTAGGAGTCACCACTCTGCTGGCCCAAGAGCACAAAGCCCATGGCCAGCTTATGCTCAGGTGTCCCATGATACACAATCCAAGATTTCCACTCACACGGGACAACTATTCCACTCAACAGAAAACAGGATACCAAACGAAATGAAACAAAGATTTATTTATTTTTTTTTAGTACTAGTGAAAGGAAATGACTTGTGTGCATGCATGACCAGGCAAACCAGGTAAGCAGTTCAAGATGACCACTCTCAGCAGACAAGTCTTTCCTCCACAAAAAAAATCAGCAGAAGAATCATCAGCTGACTTCAAGAACAAGCACTCTGCTGTGTTAATTTACTCCTAGTACCACACCAAGGACATGCTGTGCTATCTTTAGAAAAAAAACTGGCTACTGTGGGGCGAAGCAGACTGTTGATATATTACGCTCTGACATTTTTCATTAAGATATATAAACTCGTGGAAGATGCACTCTTGAATTTGCATATTTGCATCATGCTTTTCATAGACACGTAAACAGCCTTTAATGCACTGAAATTACTCTGAGCTGCTGGATTAGCGAAGGGGATGCAGTGGAAGGATCTGAGTCGTGCCACACCTACCAGGTCTCAGCACTCATTTTATGCAAATGCTTTTAGTTACGCTCCTAAGGCTCACAGCCACTTATTAAATTCTCCTGAATTTGGAAGTCTTTTGCTGGTAAGTCTTCACAGAGCAGCAGTCAACAGCAGCATGGCAATCATGGGCAATCACTGGGAGTTTAGTTATGTTACAACTTTTTGTGAGGCACTTCTGACACAGCGTGAGGCCATCGTGGGAAGACAGGCCACCAATTAATGTAAATCAGCATGGTTTCATCAAGGAGCATTTAACTATTCTAACTGACACGAAATCATAACATGGTTCATATACTCATTACTGAACACCACTAATTGGTGTGGGGAGTAATGCTGTTTTCAGGAAAAAAGCATGGAACTTATGAATTGTTCCGAGAATATTCCACGGCAAAGGTAGCAATAGCGTTAGAAACACAGGCAGGCTTTATACACTTGAATGTGCTTTAAATACTCAGCTCACAGTTTGTATCAGAGCCGTATTTCAGAATTTTGTCATCATCTGTTGACAACCATCTGCTTCAAACTTCTTACCGCCCTAAGAGTGGCCAAAATTGGATACTGACAGAGAGAATTTCTGCACAGAAAGCAAACTATTCACAGGACAAAATAAGTGTCAAAGGCTGCAGACCTGGACACAGAGGTCCAGAAATCCGAGGTAAATAAGAAAATCACAGAAATTTTGATCTGACATTCTCCTGCAGTACTACTGGTCATGCAGTTCACAGGTCCCTGAAAATGCAGAAGTAGCAGATTAGCCGACACCAATTCTCCAGAGGAGTATAATCTACAGAGTAAATAGGTAATATTGTGTACTGTCAACTCTGTTCAACTCACAGCCACTGGAAAGCCAGAGAAAGAAATGTAACACAGCAAGTGCAAGCTGAGGAATTGGTTCAGATGGGTCTGTACACACACACTGACCTGAATAGCTTGCTCCACTTTGAAGAAATGTGATAACGGGCTGCTTGGGTCAGGGCAACAGATTCTATCTGCTGAAAAAAGCCCTGGTACTCCTGGCTTTGCTGTGCTTAGCACAGCACCTTTCATGGCTCCCCCTCTACAGCCAAGGCTTTATATAGATATAAATGTATGTATATATGTGCAATATGTTCTCACAGAAGTGGTTTACAGCAGCCCTACAGCACCACCTGCTCAGGTGAGCCTCCAAAACATCCTTTTTGCTCCCGCACAGAACAGCTTTGTTTCTACCAAAGGCACAACAGCAATTCAACCCACGAGCTGTAGGCCTGGGACAGCGCTTAAGTTTTCACACTTTTATAATCTTGACTTGCTTCATCTCCCTTGCACAGGATTTAATGTTACAGCCTCAAGAGTTTTGCCTAAGACTCCTTACTTAAAGATACCACTATGGAGAAACCATTTGCTGCTCACCACTCTTTCTAAATCTAAATACAATAATAAAACTTGGCTTAGAACGTGGGCCCAAGGGGAACAAATTCCATTTTGCAGCCTTCCTCCACTCCTTGCACTCTTAAACTCCCACTGCCTGCAAACAGCCCTCAGAAAAACCAACTTCAATAGTTACACAAAATAAACCTATTTTAAACCAAGTGTTTTTGATGAATTTGGAAGGCAGGCCAGTTTCCCTCCAGGAGATATACGACTATCAGCACTGGAGAACACACAGGCTTGACCTACCCCTCATTATACTTTGCTAAATACTGCTGGAAAAACAGCTGCTTTAGGACAGGTTCCAAAAGAAGGTCAAGCGTGCTCATCCTTGGATAAATCTGCAAAGATTCATGGGGAACTGATGTGCTGAGTGAGGAGGTGCCACCTTCATAATCGTCCCACGTCTCCAAAGCCAATATACATTTTTCTTGAAGAAAATCATCATGTAGAAGACCAGCAGATTCTTCTGTATAGCAAAAAAAAAATGGGGTTTAACCAACCTAATGACTTGCAAGTAGCAGACCACACACATCTTAGAATATTGAGCTGTCTGGAATTTTCTCTGGTTTTCTGACCTCACAGGAAGGCGGTCTCCTTGCAAAATCAACGTTTTTACATGAAAAAGAAAATCAAATTAACTTTATTAAAAAATAAAGCTTATGCAATAACTCCTCTTCTAGAGGATTATTACAAGTTCTGAAATGAGAAGTAATCATGCATTTGATGCACATAATTTAAAATTAGATAAGAGAAATATAAACATGGGTTCAGTTTAAGAAACCCAACAGAATTGAACCAAATACTGGAATAGAAATATTTCAAGAAATAGGTATTTCTTGCATAACACTCATAGGACAATACAGACAACATGATTTAATTAGAGGTCCTCTAATTAAGAACTTCCAGTGAAATTCTAATAAAATTGTTCAAAATTCCTTTACACTTAGGTGCAACCTGATTCAATTACATCAAGGACAAAACAAAGAATCCATTGACTTCAGTTGTCTTGGTGAAGGTCTGAAATCTATTTGTTTACAAAACATAAAAAATGTTTTGCTCCAGAGAAGAAAAAAGTCTCATTGGTAAATGACACACTTTGATTTCCTAAGCACACAGCTTTACACAAATACCAATATACTTTGGGTAAATCAGTGTGTGTTTGCATATGCAAAAGAGCATCCAACCAGCAATGAACTTACGTTGCTCTCACCTCTTTTATCTTCACTGCATTTGCAAGCAAAAAGAGGCAGGTGTTTTGTGGAAATCTACCTATATTGGAGAAAATTGCTGTGATTTTTTTGATCTTCTGGCATTAGTGTAACTTTTTCAAACTTGCGTTTTTATGACTACACAGCTCTGCAGCATTTCTCCAAAAAAAAATTATCCACTAAGAGGGATGCATCAGAAATGGTGGTGTTTTTGGTACTTCCAGTGCCTTAGAAGAAGAACTTAGAAGAACTTTGCTTGAGGAAAAATACTTTCCTGCATGTTAAGGGAAGTGGAGACCCAAGTGTTCTACACCATATCACAGCCTCTGAGAACATTATAAACAGCAGCCCAAACTATTTGACAATTTCAAAATTGTATTTTAAAAAGTATCACTGACAAGATATTTTTGTTAGATTCCAGGCAGGTAAATTACAACCACAAAGCTTTATAAGAAAGCCACGTGGGAATTTTTGTGGGAGCATGTCCATGTGTTCACAGAACAACGTTCTAGACAGAGCACCTCACATAAAAACAACCCCAGAGCATTGCACCAGCATTTGTCTTGCTTTCACATGGCCCATCCCCACCCCAAAACACCACTGCAAAAGCCAAAACTGCACCTTTTCATCATCTCTGCTCATTCCAGGAAAAACAAGAGCGACTGTTAGGAACTGCTGTTAAAAACAGAGCTCTACAAGTAGTGAAAACTTTGAGGAATTATAAATATTATTTTGAAGGCTTCGATTTTAGCTTATTCTACTGCACTTGAAGTGCAAGTCATTCTAGAGTGCCACGCTCAAAAGTTACCAAGGGATGTCCTACAGACAACCAGGCAATAGATAGCCCAAAATACACGGATGTTTCCAAGAAAAGGAAACAGGTACATCCTTGTTCCTGGAGAGAAGCTGAGTTTCAGCTGTCTGGCTCCTCTGGAAGGCCCCATCACTCAGCAGGAAGCAGCAGGAGAGGTGTTTAGGAGCTTGGGGAGGGTTGGGAAGCGCATTTCAGGATGCAACGTACCATATCTAGAACTCGTAATGCCGTAATCTGTTTTTTCCGCCTCAGAGAATCAGGCTGTATTTCCAACTGCATGGAAATAAAAATCTCCAGGCGTACCTCACTTCCAGACTGGCATTACATCATCTCTAAAAAGCCCTATTACTTAGCAGCACACTCTGCATATTGCAGTGTTTTGTTATTAATACACCATTGCAATTTATAGCGAAATGGTCAATAAAAATGCGGTTTCTGAAGAGACAAACAGCCTTCTCTCCCCAGCCCTACCCTCAGACTGCCAGGGTTCATAACCACCACACATGGAGCCCAATTCTGCATTTACATACTGCTTGGGAAGCAATGACATACGCAACAACAAAACCTAATGGGCTCATGTAACACTTCCCAGGTACAGAGAAAAATCTTACTCCTGCTATGTTGGATCTTGCAAATTAAATCAGATTAATAACGTAGTGAACGTATTACTGGCAAAAGCATGTGTTTATCTCTAATGATCCTTCCCAGTTCCTATTAAATCTAATTAAAAGGCACTGACTGAGTTTTATTGGAATCCTATTACTGAGGTTCCAATCCTGCTCTCACACAGCCCAGCACCCATGGGAAAATGCCCTTCCCTCCCGCAGAGGCTCCGGAGCATCCCCACCAAAGGAATCCTGTCAGCAGGGCTGGGCAGCAGATCCTACAGCAACAAGTCCTGTTATTTCACTTTACCAACTGCTTAAAACGAAGATCTGTATCACTTTACAGCACTGTGTTTTGGTACATCTTGGGAATTTGTCCCATTATGGTCAACAGCCGACTTGCTAGCTGGGATAAGTTTACAAATATTTTCATCTCTTCGATAGAGATAATTTAAGGGGGGAAAAAATTCAACTTGTTCAATTAAAAAAAACAAACTAGTGGGTTGGACAGAAGGTGCAAAGTCATTATTTGAGTAATTATATTTTTAAAGAAACCCAATTAGTTCCTAATTGCACTTACAAATTTAAGACCTAGTTCTACAATGTCTACACTAAGCCCAAACTGACATTAAATACAGACTCAATAGTCTGTATGACTCGCTTAGAAGTAGCCAAGTTCTGCTATTTTCATCTTCACTGTTCATCATTAGGAATGTTTTGAGTAAGTGCAATTAAAATGAGTTCTCTAAGCAAATTTTTTTTTTAATTGCATTTGAAGAACAAGACTATTAAGCGACAGATTAATACATAAAAACTAGGAAAAAAGCAACGACACGCTGGGATTCCAAATATGCTACTGGAACAAAAACAGTGTTCTATTATCTAAATTACCAGCCTTCCTAGAGAAAGCCATAATTCCAAATTCACGAGTTACAATTACGTCAGCCCTCCGAGCCAACGCGAAGTTGAGAAACCAAATTTCTTCAACTGCAAACAACCAGCAAAAGGACCTGCAAAGAAGGTGCTGGAGGAACACTCTGCTCCCAACCTGCAGACTGAAGTCAATGTGAGCTTTGCCACTTTAAATGCAGGAAGACTGGGGTCCATATGAACCTCCAAGGTATGGCATATGCTTACATTTACATAGCAGCCGTCACGCAGCTCTTCAAAGGAAGCGCTGTGTGAAGTGAGAGCTTCTCTCTCTCCAAGCCTTTGGAGGACAGCTCCCTCAACCTGCCACGGCTCCGGCAGAACTGCTGTGATAAATTAGTAAAAGGCTTGCTGCAGAACAAGTTTACACATAGTCTTTTCACATCAAACGCCTGGTTTTGAACTTTGAAATGCAGCTTAGCCTCTAAATAGTTTGTGTGGTTCTACCACTTTCTACTGAACTACAGCTCTCGGAAACCTCTGAACTTAAAAGAACCACCCAGGTAACAGAGAATGTGCACATCAGCTCACAGGAACCCACACACAGAGCCTGTTCTGGCTCCAGGAGTGCCAGGGGTTTGTGTGTGCACTGTCACACTCAGCTGAGGGCAGACAGACATCACTGAGTGCCTCCAAAACCAGCCAGCCACTGAAACTGCGCTTGTGGACACCTCCCAGAGTTTCTGACTTTAATTAACCCTTATCACACATCCTGCAAAGAACTGTCCCAAAGTCCTTGATGTATTTTCACCCTCCTCTGTAATTTTGCCTCTCTAATGATAGGCATGTTCATAAGTAATAGTTTTTTTAGGGTAAATAAATAAACAGCAAAGTCACTGTGACCTTGGAAGCATCTCTTTTGCACATAACATACCAATACTTATTATCTATATTCAAAACATAAGCAAGTTAGCTATGAGAACATACACCTCTGTAGTAAAGCACAGAAACAGCTTTTTAGGTTTTTTTCAAGAACACTTTCCAACAGATGGCCAAGCTGGAGCTCAGTCTGGTGAAGCACAGCAGTGCTGGTACACCCAGTTTCCAGAATTAAGCTGCTAATGATGACAAAGTTGTATTGTAAAGGCTCCCGGTGCAGTCAGAGTCACCTGCTGTGGCACCTTACCAGGGAATGAAGGCCATCAGCAGATGTCCCAAGGAGACAAATTTATCTCACCTGGTTTGTGTTTCTGCCACAGGGGTGAGTAATCCAAACTCCCACCAGCCTAACCTTCAGCCTGCAAATTCCATTTCCAAGTAATTTGCTTCCAGATTTCACTTAAATACGGTCAAAGGACGCTGCCAGAACAATAAATTCCCTGCTAAGTGGGATGGAGACAGAAGTTTGGGAAGTGTTTTTGTGACTGCAGAAAAGAGTAAAATTCAATGAAGATTTGTCATTCCTGCTAAAAAACAGTTTTAGTAAAAAAAAATTTAAAAAAATAACGTGTGATGTGCCACCACTCATGAACTTGAGTTTTAAGTTATGTGTCAGCATTTTCCCATCCCATATAAAGTCTCCCTTTGCAGGAGCATCTCTTGTCTGCAACACTTTGCTGAGAAGCTGTTTCACCACGCCAGCACCTGCTGAGAGCTCCAAAACACAAAAACCACACATGGAAAAGTGGGAGAAGGCAGTGGCTCAGTGCTGCTGACAGCAGTGACATGCCACCAAAACCCAACACAAACAAGCCTCAACAGAGACAGCAAGTCGATTAATAACGAGCAATGCAACTCATTAATACTGGTGTGGATACACATCTCACTGACAACACTGAGATTATCCAGTCAAGCTCCCTTTATCCAGGGGCATCTCTGCAATTTGGATCACCTCTAGGTAATCACTCCAATTAGTGCAGGGGATCCATGTGATGATGTTCACAGCGGTGGACACAAAAATCAAGGATGACAAAAAAGGGTGCAGGAGCCCAGGCAGGGAGCAGGGTGAAGCTCCAAGGCTGGGAAGAGCTGTGGGAAGGAAACGCCCACCAGAACCACAAAGCAGGGATGGGACTTGTGAAGTTCCCTTGAGCATCTGTAGGGAGAGCGGGTAACAAATGTTGCTTTCTCAGCTTCCCAAACTGTTTGCAAGGTTTTTCTCAGGCTCCTGAAATTCATTTGTTGCAGCTACAGTGTGAAGGAGTTGCAAGGAAGCTGAGTCCATTTCTTCAGGAAGAACCGACTGGAGCAGAAGGAAAGGAAATCAGCTCTTCGTGGCTTCAGTGGCACAACCTCAGCTGCAGCAGGACACAGCCCTCGTCCTACCACACTCTGCTGGCTGGATTCCCTTCTGCTCACTTCCCTTTTTCACCTCATTTCCAGCTCCCCCTCTCCAGATCATTTTCTCTTCACAATATTTTTATATCCATGAACTTAGAGGAGCTGTAACCTGGCTGAGGACAGACCTGATAAGACTGAAAGAATTTAACTGTATTTGGAACCCACAGAAAAGGGCTTAGATAATTCAAACTTTGGTGGGGTTCTCCCTCACCTCTTTTTTTCCTCCTGATGTTGCCCACTGATCTAAGAGAAAGTGTTATCTCTCCCTACTGCACCTCACTAATATTTTATATTACCATGGCTACCACAACACTGCTATTAACACAACCCATGACATTTTCCCAATTCTCTTATTACCTATGGCGAGCCTCAGTGCATCCCAAATTTCAGTGCCTTTCACATACATTAAAGCTTAGCACGCTCCAGTGACTCAGAATTTCCTCCTGTAAAGGAAAATCAACTTGGTATGGTCAATAATTTTTGCACTGTATCATAAAGTTTATCTGATGTGCAAATGTAATTCCCTTTCTGGATGCCTCATCCTGAATCCCTTTTAGGTTGAGACCACTTGACATTTTTTTTTAAACAAAATGCCTTTTAAGTCCTCATTTGTGCAGTGCTTAGTTTTGATAAGACATGACATTATGATATGATGAGTTAGTTGATTCTAAGTAAATTTGATTTATCCCACTTTTGGGGCTGGTATGATTTACAAGGATGCTGCCTTTTAAGATAGGATTGATTTTAATATAAGCTGACAGCACCTTTTTTTTTTTTTTTTTTTTGGTGAAACACTAAATCAGAGCAAGGTAACTATGAAAAGAAAAAAAAAAAGGTGAAATCAAACAAAATTACAAAATTTAAACACCAGACATTAATATTCATGCATAATTGGCACTTGCTTACTGCTATGAAAGAATACAGAGCAACAAATCAGTTTCCAAAACAATTCCACAAAACGTTTGGAAGTTTGATTTTTATTCGTAAGATCAGATGCAAGCTACAGTTGCTGAAATCTAATCTGACCGTTCTGTGAATACCATGGAAAGTTCTTGAAATATTTTCCATCAAACAAGCAGTACCACGACCAGGAATCTTTGTGAACCAAAGCAAAAGCATGTACCCTTCACAAAACTAAAAAGATTTCCTGAGAACCTTTCCTCCCTGGCTGTTTCAAGTGCCGTTCTGTGGAACACTATCCTCATTTCCTCGCAATACCCCTGCACCTTGTGATGCAGCGTTTTAAACATGCAAGTTTGTGATGCTGCAGCAATACTTTTCTCGTTGATAGGTAGGTATTTCTCATTTTCGCAGCATGAATCACCTGTGTAATTCTGATAGCTACGGGGGAAAGGGACGGGAGAGGTTTGGTAGCTCGACTGAAGCAGAAATCTATACCCCAGACCGACTGTGCAGAGGCATCCGCACTCACCCAAACGAGTTTTAAGCAGTTAGTAAACAATTTGGTAGGTAATGTGTACGTGATGGAGAGGAGCTGGATGTCTAACAGTGAGAATCCAAAGCTTTAGAGTCACATTTCTACTGAAATCTATCAAGCCCTCGCAGACTGCGTACACCACCACCCAGGGCATCTCATTCTTGAGACCACGCAGTCTGGGAGCTGTAGGGCTACAACAAGCCGACAGACAATTTTCTGGGGAGCAGGGTTTTCTACAGCGGTAAGAAAACCTGAGTCAGAGCAGCACACCGCCGTTCCCGCACCTGAGCCACACACGACAGGCGGACTCGGGCTATACTTAGAAAATATCCAATTGAAACATCTCGCAGGAAAATGAGAGCGCTCCGGTGACTGTGCAATAAGCGACACGAAACCCCCGAGCCCCGCTCCGGCGGGGAACCCGCAACCCTCCTGGATCAGGGACTTCTCTGAGCAGAACAGAGTTGGAAGTTCCTCGATCGCCCACCCCGCCCTGCGGGACCCCGAGCCCCCGTGCTCAAATCCAAGTTCAGGCACTGGGCGAGCGGCAACTCGGGGACATTGAAGAGGGAACTTTTGGGAGGCTGTGGGAAGCGGAGGGCGCTCGCCGCTCCTGCGGCACATCTCCGCCGGCCGCGGGGCTGGCTCGGGGACCCGCCACTGGGACCGGGGGTGTCGCGGGCAGCAGCGGCTCTTCCCCATCGTGGCGGATCGCACCCCGTGCTCCGTGCCCGGTGAGGCCATCCGGACCATAGGGGACATCATCCCGCTCCTCGTCCCCGTGCATTCACCGCCGCCAAGGTTCGCCCCAGCCCCAGCGCGGCGCGCCCGCAATCCAGGCGTGCGGGAGCGCGGTGATGGAGCGCGGTGATGGAGCGCGGTGATGGAGCGCGGTGATGGAGCGAGGTGATGGAGCGCAATGAGGGGAGCGCAATGAGCGGAGAGCGGTGATGGAGCGCAGTGAGGGCAGAGCAGTGAGGGGAGCGCGGGGATGGAGCGAGGTGATGGAGCGAGGTGATGGAGTGCAATGAGGGGAGCGCTATGAGAGGAGCGCGGTGATGGAGCGCGGCGATGGAGCGCTGTGAAGGGAGTGCGGTGATGGAGCGCAGTGACGGAGGGCAGTGATGGGTGCGCTCCGCGGCCGCGCCCGTCCGCGCAAGGCGCAAGGGAGCAAAACTTCCCGAGCAGAAGCGGCGGGAAGTTCCGCGGCTCCGCACACCTCCACGGACGCGCCTTACCTCCGCGGGCTGCCTCTGCCAGCGCCTCGGCGACGGGCGGTAATCCCCAGAGCGCCGCCAGGACCAGGAGGAGCGCGGACATCGCGGCGGGCGTGCGGGAGAAGAGGCAGGAGCCGAGCCTGTCGGCCGCGGGCGCGGGGCGCCAAGAGCCCGTGCGGGAGGAGGCGCGG
>VXBN01005332.1:26192-48405 GCA_013397395.1 Sinosuthora webbiana | reverse complement strand
GCACGCGCGCGCCGGAGGCGCGAAGCCGCCTCAAGGGCTGCGCCCCTCAGCCCCTGTCCGCGCCCCCGCCCCGCGTGGGGACGGGGATGTTCCCCGAAATTTGAGGGGGTTATTCTGGCTGTTTCATTTATTAATTTATTTTTTAATTCGCGAAGGAGAGTGAGGCTGAGGGAGGGAGAGTGAGTTAGCAAAAATAAAAAATAAAAATAAAAATGGAATCCCGCAAGCCCTTTTGCCGCGTGAAGCTGCGGGGATGGCGATGCTCATGGCCCCAGGCTGTGAGCGCGCAGTCGTTGTCCAAAGCCGCCCGGGTAAATTTGGCTTCGGTTAATGATGCTCCACGGAATCGAAGCATGATTTGTGGTAAACACCAAGTCCCATCCAGTTCCAACCCTCCGCCATGGGCAGTGACTTCTTCCAGTAGACCAGGTGGCTCCAAGCCTTGGCCAACCTGTCCTTGAACAGGTTTGGGTTTTTTTAAGTAATTCACAATAAAAAGACAACAGAATGCCATATCCAATGACAGCTCAATCTTCTCTAAGTGTTCTTTGTCTTGAGGTAAGTCTCTGTTCACAGTCAATACTGCCTGTTTAGACTTTATGCGACTTTACATAGGAGTATTACATTGAAATGGCCCCAGACCAAAACTACAGTTTATCACATCTTCACACATTTGTTTTCCTTTTTAAAAAAACCCAGACCCTTTAATAGGTGAAAGGTGATAAAGCTTCTACATCATCCTCAGATATTAGTTTTCCCCATAGACAGCCGGGTACTAATATTGATGGCTGAGACCTTCACATTCCAAGGGTAAAGCCTCGGCTCTTTCACCTTCACGTTTATATCCACAGCACAGAACCTAAATACCTTTTATATGAAGCACTACGGCCAAGAGGCTTCCAGGACCAGACAGACCAAGCAATGCTGAAGGACAGAAAAGTACACAACGTAGTATGTCAAATATTTCATCATTTCTGTTGAACTGGGGGAATTTCAGTTTCCCAAGAGCTGAAGAGCCCAGTCTTGTTCCCAGAGTCGCCTCTGAGGTCAGGCACTGTCAGAACTCACAGAAGGGTTGTAGGTTTGCCTGTTGACAGCAAAAAATTTACAGCCAAAGGGGAGAATCCAGTTGGATCAAATTCCGCATTCATCTACTGCCTTTAAAGCCTGTGTAATTCCCCCACAGTAAATTAGTATTTATACAGCCGTAACTGAGCAGAATTATGGATCCCAGAGTAGAAAACCTTTGCTAATATAGAAACAGGTCTGAATAAAGATGAAAAAAATCTGGCAGTGTCCGTGGTCTTGGAAATCGGTTGCTTTTATAACCAAAATGAAGTCATGCTGAATGTCACACTGGAACATCATTCCACAGGGTTTATGGTAGAGATTGCTCTGTGTCCTGCCTCAAAACCCCCAAGCCACATATATGGCTCTTAGGTGTTAATTCTGGCTTTACTTGAGCAACATTTTGCATTTCAAATACAAAAATGTGTAGATGCTGGAGCAAAGTGAGAAAAAAGTGTGAAGGAAAACAAGGGAATTCCAAGTTTTAAGGAATCAGTGACATTTCCCCCGTGCCAGGACTGTCACATGGTATAAAGACAGATATATTCACAGCGAACACTGTCCCAGCATTCTCAGGGTGTGGAACTCTATTTGCAGAATAGTCTTCTTTTCATCTTGACTTCTCGCATCTTCTGCAAAACTTTCCCCCAAACATTATCTGTTAATTGGCGTGCTGCCCTTCCATGACTCCTTACAAATGCACCTCAGCTAAAATCCTGCTTTTCAACCATCTAATTTGCTCCTTTTCATTCTTATTCCATACTTAGTTAACAAAAGTCCTCACTACTCTCCGTGAATAATTTCCTTTAATGATACGGTGCCATTTAGTGCCCATTTTAAACATTAGCATTTATGAAAGACTTTGAAGAACTGATTGATCTTGCTTTCAATCCTGCTGATCACATATGCACATAAGCTTATTAAAATATTTAAATTATATTTGTAATAAAAGTCAATGGCCTCCTTGTTTACAGGACATAAAGTGTCTATGTGGAGTATGTGTTGAGAATTATGACTAAAACCGCAATTACTGATTAGTAATTACTTTTCAAATTGCCTAAAAATGTAACTTGCTTTAAGATAACGCCATGAGGCAAGAATTCGCATAGAAGTCTGGTTTTTAAAATACAAGCTTTTGAACAAATAAAAGTTGACCTTTGATAAATCATCCCACTCAGCCTCATTTCCATTAAACATCCATGCTATGAAGTGATGGAAGGATGGTACATCTCTATATGATGGAATGGGATAACCTCAAGAGTAAAAATACATAGAAGTAACTTCCATTCTCGTCTCTCCCTTCCACATCCAAAAAAAAGCTGCACCAAGAACTGTATGAAAGTTTTAATGTATGTGTTCTATGAATAAATAAAAAAAGTTTGCTGAAATGACCATAACCCAAGGCAGTATCTATACATATAGTATAATTCAGATGCTTCAAGCCATCACCTGCTGTATGACAGGCTTTTAGCCACAGACTTGAGGAAAAAAATGGAATGGCGATTTTAGCTGGAAGCAGTTTCTTCATTTCCAGCCTGCCCATTTCTGTGTGAATGCACACAGCTGTGTTCAGATTTCTGTGTGGTGTCTGAATGTCGAGACACGTAGGACCAGTGGCAGGTACACAGCTCTGGAACCAGACTGGCTTGTCAAATATTTATTGAAGTCTTCACTCAGTTCCATTTGAAAAAAAGCAAACCAGAAGCATTGGGGAGTTACACAGAGGGCAGGTACAGTGGAGAGCTACAGAAAGGAATCAAGGGAGTCCCTTTTCCTTGCTACAGCCAAAAAAAAGGAAGTTAATTGCATAGGAGACTAGACTGAAGTACTTGTCAGAAGTAAATTCAAAGTTAAAACTGCTCTTAGAGATCTGTTAGCACCTACGGTACTTTATAACTTCTTCCTCGTAATCAGAGTTATTAACACTGACAAGTTAAATAAATTAATTCATCAAGCTATAGAATATTATGAAATCTCTTATTGAGATAAATTAAACAAAGTAGAACCAATCATTCATACTTGCCGGCATAATACAACACAGGAATATTAATTATCACCAAAAGGTAATTCTGCCATTAGTCACTATGAAACCACCTGGGCTGCATCACTGACACTTGGGTTGGGCTCTTGTGTTTTGTGTACTGTTGTGTTATGGTTGTGTGGGTAGGCAGGGATGGTGACACCAGTGACTCCCCCAGAGCCTGGTGTGACAGCAGCAGTGGGGACAAAGGTTGCTGGCTGGTGTGCAGCCCTTTGCAGAGCATCACAGTGCCTGGCCTGGTTGCTAGGGGATGGTGCTGGCAGCCAGTCCAAAGGCGGTCGGGTGCCCTGCCCTGTCCCACCACACAGAGAAAAGTTGCCAGGCAGCAGCTGACACAGGAGCAGAAAGAAGGGAGAAAGTATTTGAGAGGATCGAGAAGGGAAGAAAGACCAAAGATTAAAAACAGAACAAAAAACCCACCCTGTCTGAATTCAGGGGGTTGCATTACACACTGTCCCTGCTGGAGAAAACATCCCTGAAGGAATTTTTCATTACTGCAGTGCAACGTTGGTTTCATTATTAAAGACTCTCTGAATGTGCATCTCCAACAGCTGCAGGAAAAGTTCTCCATGTGTGAGCTGTAATGTGGATATTTGCATACCAAGTGTCACGGATGAAAATTGCTGCCTGGCATTCCAGATGATTTGGTGTGGCTTTAATACATAAATTGGGAGGTGTTAAAACCCACATAAAAACGGATCAGGGTGAAGACCCTGCCTCACAAGTGCAACAATAAATGGGACAAAAAGCAAAACGCAAAGTCCTAAACCTGAAAACCACAACCTTGATCTGCACTAAACTCCATCTTCCAGCTATTGTAAAGACATTCTGACTTTTTTTTTTTTCTTGCAAAACGCTTGAGAAGTGGTGCTGGCCCACACCAGGGGAAATGCAATGAACTGATGCAACTCTGCTAAAGGGCAGCTCAATGCCAGCTTGTGGAAAATAGACATCTGCTCAGGACAAGTGACATTTTGCAGTTAACTGGACATGCTTTAGCGAAGGCATAAATGGGAAATCTTAATGCTGATTGCAAGGTTTGCTTCTCGTAAAAATAGCCTCATAAAAGTTATTAGAACAGAAAAGAACTCATCACCTTTCAAAGTCTCTTTAAAGGACAATTTTGAGACACACGCAAAAAAAAGCATTTCTTTCAAAAGAAACTTCCAAATCATTCTATTATCCAATAAATTCAGATGTTTATATAAAACTGGCCAACTTCCTTACCCACCATCCTCAGAGGTGCTCCACCCACATGCACGGAGTGATGAAATTTATTTCCAATGAGTGGAGTAGAAGCTCCTTGTCCAAAAAAAAGTGTTCACAGTCAGTGCTCAGAAAAGGTATGAAAAGTAGAAAAAAAGAGAAAAATATCTGGTTCCATCTGTCTCAAACTCCCATGGTAAAATTTGTGACCAGATCGTGCGGCATATTAGCAAGTTCAAAGTACTTCCTTCACCAGTTTATCCCAAAATAAATATACTCCATAGCTCCGAATAACACAATAAAATAAACTTTGTTTAATGTAATATGATTTTCTGAGATGGTGGACAAATAAAGTTCATTTCCCAAATACCCATGAGTATGTGCTTAATCATGAATTTGTTCTACATCTTTAGTCCTTAAGGTCTAAGGTACTGAGTGCCAAGGGGTAGCAGAGAAAACCAGTTCTACCATTAGCAATTTAGGATTAACTCCATAGTTTATGTCATTCACACAACACCTGTTCAAAAACCCACATGAAAATAGCCAAAGGAGAGAAGTCATCTTTTTTTTCCTTTTTTTTTTTTTTTGTTTCCTTTTATAATTAGATCTCAATGCAACTTATTTATGAAACTTTCAATTTCATCGTGCAAGTGTTGTGAGGTGACATGTAGAGCTTTATCTTCCTCTTTTATTTTCCTAAACACAGCATCACGAATAACCTAGTAGTATCTTTCTCAGTGATGGCAAATGATTAAAATAATAATAATGCATAATGCATAATGTCATTGACAGAAGTCATTATCCATTTCCACAATCTCCTATTAGGTTCCCATGTCTTACTGCTCTCAAGGACCATATATTTGCCATTTGCCAAAAGCACAGAAGGAGTATCTGAAAAACAAGGGGTTTTTTTTTGGTGGTGCTGAAATTGGAGACACTTGTGTTGTAAATGGATGCTATTTGACAAACATCAATTGTGCATTCCCACTTGTGCAGCATAAGAAGAAAGGATGATATACCACAGAAATACGGGCACCTCTCTTGACAAACCTGGGGAGCTCATGGTTGTTTGGCATGCCCTGGAAATACATAAACCATTTCTCTTCATGCAATAAAACTAACTGTAGTAAATGTATTTTTTATTAAAACATTACAGCTGCCACTCTCTGTTATACGTCGGCTCTTCATGCCAAAATTACCCCAGCTTGAAGCAAAACAGTGATGATGCTTCACATTTGTATTTTAGGTGATTTTCCTAAGGGAAGAGCGTCCCTTTCCACTCCAAACATATCTCCACAGTGCTCGATTCAGCAGCCTTATGAACTCACAACATTTTCCCTTCTTGATAAACATTAGACTCAAGGAGCATTACTCAAGGAGCCTGTACGAACGCTTTCCTTCTGGCACAATCCTTTTCTACAGAGAAGTGGAATTTTACTATTTGGATGAGGTTTAGCCCCGTGGCTTCTGGTGCATCATCCCAGGCTCTGCTCCACCCCTACTGCAGCGGCATCAGCGCTGCCTGGCCAGGCACGAGAGCTTCTGTGCATGACGGTTTACTATCCAAACTTCCTTTAACTTTCCCTCTAGGAGAAATTAGTGGTATTTACCAGTCTGAGATGTTTGGAAAATTATCCTGCTGACAGCTATTATATTCACTTTTTACTCCCTTCCTCCAAAATGTATGAGAATGAAAACTTACGAGTCTGCACCACAGCGTTTCAAAGGCTAAACGAGCCTTCCACCCGACTACAAAGCAAATTATTGTGCGACGGCAGCCAGGTGCCATAGCAGGGTTTTCATTCTGGTTTTGGGCTAAATCTGATTAATCATAAAACAGATCAAATAAAAGAACATCTGGTACAAGATTTTTGCCATCAGATAAAGGCTTTACGGTGGCAGTCCAAATGACTGCTGTGGCAAACAGCCACCACTACAACAGTAGGCAAAATTTTCCTTCATGGCAAAAAAAAAAAGAAAAAAAAAATCAAAACAATTTGCATAAATAATTGTTTCAGTCCATAAAGCCAAGAACGGAGCATTCAAATGTCATTAAAGCTTAAAACAACCGCAAAAACTCGGTAGGTGAATAATAATTGTCTCTACTACTGACACATCATGTACAAGGTATCTTGTTTAGAATTTCAAAATGCAGACAAGCTCCACAGTCTGCACGATGCTCTTATGCTTTCAGCATAATCAGGCTCTGAATTTCATTTAAATGCAGCTTTTAATATCATTTTGTCTTTCATCGGGGAATAGTAAGCCTGCGACAAAAAATGGTTTAGTTTATTTTTCCTCACTTTTGTTCTTTTTATAAAAGGTAATGTGAAAATGTGCCCCGGGGTCTGCCCCATCCCGGCGCAGACGATCTGAGAAGTTTGGGAGGAGCGGGATCTGTTTGCAATCCTTGAGTGCCCCCCATAGGCTACTGCTCAAATCATCGCTTTAAACTAGGCTCAAACCCAAAAGTCTTTCAATGTGGGGGGGAAAGGAGCCTATAATCTTAAAATCGAAGTCTCCCCCTTCCCAATAAAATTATAGATCACAAAAGAACATTGCAGTGATTTACATAACTGTAGAGCCAGTGACTATTTACATTATATTTTATTTTTTAAATAGTCTGTGTTTAGTAGGGTTAAGGCTTCAGATAATTCTAAATATAGTTTATTTAATGTGGCCACTCAAATTAAAAAAAAATAGAAATAGCATATTTTAAGAAGCATATTAGTTACTTTTCCAACAGAATTAACAATGAATTCAAATTTTTGTGGGAATAAAAACTGCAAAAGCATATTGTAACTGGAAATTATATAGTTCTCAAAATAAGGTATAAATTCATACATTCTATGATTTTTTTTTTAAAAACAAGCTAATTATGATGAATACTTTAAAAGTGTGACTTTTAAACTTTTGTAAATATTCTCTTTTTTTATAATTGACACTAAAATATATTGTCCTTTTATCTGTGTTTGATGTCAAAGTAAACCTCACACTTTGTAGCTAAAGCAGCTTCACACATATGACCTTGGCAGTGTCAGATGCCTCCTTGTCACATCCCACCCACCTGTCTGCACAAATGCACTTCAGGAGCATGAAGAAGGAAAGTGGTAGAAAGTATGCAAAAGGAAATTATTGAGAGAAAAAAAAAATTAACTGGGATATAAAAAAAGCGCAGTGGGTGCAGTCATTGAATAACACGTTAGAAGGTGCTTCAGAATGGAACATAAACCCTCTGAGGGGTTAATTCCCCCAGGCTTATTTGGCTAATGCTGTTAGGGAATCACTGTATTTACTCTCATGTCTGTAGATGGAATAACAATGAAACACGGAAATTGCTGCATGGAGGAGAGGGAGAGCTGAAAATGAGAAACTACAGCAAACCATGCAGAGGGAGAATCCAAATTCAACTTCTAAACAAAGATCACATCCATCTTTATTTATCTCTTCCTTGTAGCAGAAGCAGGTAGATCTGCTACCAGTGCAAGTGCACAAATCGGAGTAACACAGCCATATACATTGAATTTAATCCCTGGCCTAAAACTGCAGAGTAACTGCTGCCATGGAATGACTCCTGGGTGTGAAGTCCAGCTCATTTGCTCTTCCCCTTCTCTCACAGGAGAAACTTTACCTCACGCGTAAGTGGCTGATGCAGTGGGACACTCAGCAGCCTGTTTCTCCTCCCAAGCTGTGCAGTGCACACTGAGTAGGTCTGGAAGAAGTTTCCTTAAACAAGTTGCTAGACAGATCTTGACTGATAATAGTTTTACAGTCACTTGAGCTTTTAGAAGGATTCCTCTTGAAAAGTATGATTCTGATTCAAAATGCTGATTTGCTGCCCTTCTCCTCTCTCTGTCTCCTCTGAAGGATGGGTATTCCCCTCCTGTGGGCAGGACAAATTCTGACACTTCTTTACCTGGAATGAGGATACAGGTGGTGCTGCTGGGGGGAAAAGAGAAGAGTAGGGAGACAGAAGACCTTTATGTGGAACCAGCTCTGTGTTTGGGTGATCGTGTTTAAGGTGAGAACTCACTTCAATAACCTGAGCAGCTCTTTCATAGCTGTGTGCTCCCTGCCCATCTAAAGGGGGAGAAGAGCAAGCTGTGCACTCATGCAGAAATGAAAAGGCACTGGATATTAGATAAAATCCAATGACAGTTGCATGTGCAAAAAAACTTCAAGGGCTTCAACATTTTTGTTCAATACAGGCACAGCAACAAAAGAGAGCAGATGATGTCAAAACACACGTGGATGTCTGTGGGTGTGAGTGACCTGGCCTGAGGGACTGAGGCTTCACTTGCAACTCTAATCACAAGGATATGAACATGGACCTGTTCTTCTCCAGTCCTTTTCCCTTCATGGCAACATACAGTTCTCTGCACATGGAGAAAAATGGGGCTCAGCTCCTCCCTGCAAGGGGGACATAGTTCAGCATCTGCCTGTTCCTTTTCAAAGGGCTTTCAAGGATTCTGTTATGTAAGTCTAAAAGGAAAATTTCAGCAGGATGAGAGAGGAAATTCCCTCATGGATAAATAACCAAGTGATTAGAAACAAAAGGTAGCAGTAAATTATTATTGTTTTCTCAGTGGGGAAAGTGGAAGTCACTCTAGGAATCCTCAAGGGCATTTCTGCAGCATCACATGCAAGCCAAGAAGAAATCTCTTACAATGGGATTTACACTTTGTCCTAATACATGCAGAAGCCTTGGGTAAACCAGTAACCTGGTGCCCTTCCTCTGAATGAGAATGCACGGGATTGAAGAGTGAGGAAATGATAAAGGGAGCAAGACAGAAAGGGAAACCAAAGAAATGAGCAGAAGAGAAAGTCACTGGCAGCTGGGCCAGCTGGGAATATTGGTCTTCAGGGAAACATTCTCTAGCTGATCTTAAAAGCTTGTTCAAATCATCAAAACCAAAACCAAAAATAAACTAAAGAAATGAGAGGCAGGAGTGGGAATGAATTGTCTGAGGGAAAGAGGTGTTAAATAGCCATTGGTCCACAGGAGGATGATTGAATGAAGGGTTCCTGCAGCTTTCGAAATTAGACCTTATTTACCTCTCTTCTGTCTTTTTCTTTGCAGCAGAATACATCCCGAAGCTGGCACTTGGCCAATACTTTCACCTGATGAAAATAAACTTAAATTGGCAGATTCCCTCCAATAACTTGTTCTGAACACTATATTTAAGGGGTACAAGTGTCTGCAAAAAAACCTCCAAATAAAAAAAAAAAAAAAAAAAAAAAAAAAAAAAAAAAAAAAAAAAAAAAAAAAAAAAAAAAAAAAAAAAAAAAAAAAAAAAAAAAAAAAAAAAAAAAACCAAAAAAAAAAAAAACCAAAAAAAAAAAAAACCACCAAACACAAGGAATGGTATTTATGTCTTTTCTCAAAGTAAACAAAAGTATGACTGCAAACACATAAACTAGGAAGGAGACAAAACCATTTAACAAGCTCTCATATTAAACACCCTTTGATAGAAATCTTAATTCCTTCTTTCTGAAAAAAAAAAAAAATTCTACAAGGATAATGCTGTAGCAGGACAAGTGGCTGGGATTATTTGAAATGAAGGCAGGAAGATCTTGTAGTGCCCTATGGCAATCCATCTGGGGAAGATTTCAAAAATATCCAACACTTTCTTTAATATAGTCTGTCCCAAAGGCAAAACTATTTGCTTTTCACAAGGATTTTTATGAGCTACATCTTAAAAGTAATCACTGGCAGAGATAATTTATTGTTAGCCAGGGAGGATATTGAAAGGCAGGGGAGCTATTAATCATCTATGCAGATATGTGTGAGATGCTGGCCCTATGGAAGTCAATAGTAAAATTCCCATTGACATCTGTGGAGCTGGGCTATTACTCTCCGTGCTGGAGGTTTAAGTGTTTGCTCTGTCTATTAGGTCAAGTTTCTCATTCGCATAATTTTCGGATTTACCCGGAGTTACGCCAAGGTTTGGCTTGAGGGAATATCTCCAGTTTGCTGAAATGAACATTTTTCTGCAGGAGGGCTGCTTCAGTATTTATAACAGGAATTGTTTCTGTATTACAAGGTGCAGGGATGCTGTAAAAGCCCAGGTGTAGAGGTACAGTCAGTCTGTGCAGAACTGTGAGGAGGCTGTGGCTGAGATTGTGTTGACACAAGACACTGTCATGGTCTCTTCCTGGTAAGCCCATTGGTGTTTAATTTTGCCTTCCCTGGGAGAAGTTCACAATGGAGTTGTCAAGTACAACAGGCCAACAGCAAGTCCAATAAGCAATCCCAGAAACATCCACACTCAAAATGCTTTTGTACCATTACCAGTATCATTCAGCATAATCCATGCCTTTCAATGGAAAGTGGGGATATGAGCCCCAAGAGTTAACTCTGCATTAAAAAGAAAAAAAAAATCAGAAAAAAAAATACACAGTTGTAAGCAAAGCTCTTCTCTTTTCTGTTGGAGAGGGTGATATATTTCATAGCAGATCACTTGGTGACACTGTGCCACTTAGATGTCATGATCAACGCACTCTCACTCCTGCTCGATATTTAGATTCCCTGTGAAATGTGTTGCCGATGCTTCATAAAGCTCCATCTCCACTGCAGCCATAAAGGATGTGATCAAATTATTTCTACCTGCTTGTAGACAAAGTGCTCTGGAGGCATCATTTTTAGTCTCAGCCCATGGGAACAGAAGTGATTAAACAATTGCTGTTTAAAAATAGCATCACACATCACCAGCAGTCCATGCGGAGTCAGCTGTAAACCAGCAGCAGCAGAGATGTTTGTTTTTACCCTCTTCTGGGCTGTCATGGCAGACAAAATATTCTCTTTCTCCAAATTGATTTGTTCTGAAAGCCCAAGTATATTTGTTTTCCTGAGCAAATCCTTATGATTAATAATAGTAGGTGAGAGTTATTCTGTGTGCTTTATTTTAATGAATAAAACCCAAAGCACAGAGAGGTTTGTGTTCAAACAAGGCTGGAACAAAATTCAGTGAGAGATTTTTGCTTTTCATGTATCTTTTGTTTGGTGTTCAGGATTCAAATCTGTAGCACCATGCTCTAAATCTCTATATGGGAAAAGCAGGGTCAGGCCCCAGTGATGGATTAAATCTCACTATCCAGAATATTTGAAGTTGCTGTTTTGTTCAGAAGCACGGGGCTGATAAAAGGAACGATAGCCTTATCTATATATTTGCTTTCATGTATATTCAAAACAGGCTGAAAAGGCTGGTCTCTCCTAATTAAATCAAGAACAAATATGAGATTTCCTCCTGTAAAAGCCCAGCCTGCTGCCTGAGCTCAGGTTTTCCACACCAGGCAGGGTTGGATCAGACAGTTTCAGCTGTCTGAACCCTGTTGTCAGCAGCTCCAGTGATACGTTCAGAGTGCACGATCTGGTCTGGTGCATAGAGAATGAGATCTATTGAACACAATCCTGGCACCCCAGATCCTGAAATTCAGATTCAAAAGACTCACTGGCCTCCTTCCCAGGGCTGTGGGATGTCAGTCCTGGCATTCAGCACCATGATCCCACTTCCTGGGACCCACATTCCTTATTTCCACCTCAGAGAGGAGCATGGAAGCCTGCTCCTCTCCAAGGAATCAGGCAGCACAAGGTGAAACCCCCAGGCTGGGGACTCATCTGAGCTTCCTAAAAATACAGCCCCACCTCATTACTCCCTGGGGGAGCGAGCACATGGAGCAGCCAGGAGGCTGGGACAGCAGATCTGAACCAGCAACCAAACCCAGCAGGAGCACACCCAGATCTCAGAGGTTTTGGCAGAACTTTCCCCACTGAGAAAATAATAATAGTGGGATTGGTCTCCCCACCCTTAAGTCCCGTGCATGAGCTGCTTATTCTCTGTCGTCCTGTGGCTGGCCACCCATCCATCCCAGTTTGGGTGGGGAGATGCTCCTGGGTGTGGAGCACATGTCCAGTACAGAGGGCAGCCAGTAGCGCAGAGGTGGGTGGTGGATGGCACGGGAAGGAGCGGGAGGACATCCAGGCCATGTGATCAGTGTTCGGCACGCAGAAAGGCATCAGATGCAAAAAAGCATCTTAATTATGGCAATTCAAGGCAGAAGTAAAATTGCCTTCCTAATTTTGGAGAGCGCTGATAGGGAACACCCACCCTGCTAAGGCTGGAGCACAGATGGAGCCGGACTGCCAGAGGTAAGGTCATTCAAGGGGGAGTGTGGAAGGGCAATGCCTTTGGGGCAAGGTCCTGCTCTTTCCCTGGATGCTGGCTTTCTGCTAAAACTGTCACGCATTGCCTTTCATTGCCCCAGTTTACCAATTCCTTTAGGAGAAGAGCTCATGGAAAGCATGCTTTTCTGGATCAAATATTTCCCATTTGTCCAAGCTTTTCCAAAGAGCAGCTGATTTCAGTGCCTGTGTGGCTCTGTGAAGAGGCTGTGACAGTTTGTTCCTCTGGCTTTTCCGTGCCATGCACAAAAGCCTTTCCCACTTCCCCAAATATCCCTATCCCCAGAAGTGCATCACAAGCCAATATTCATGTAGACTTCCAGAGCACTGCAATATCCTTGGAGGTGAGGGGGGTTCCCAAGGGAGATGACTAACCCTGATTTTTTAATCAAACAGCAGAGAGTTGTAATGCAAACAGAGATTCAAATGCCATTTTCACATCCCATTCCTCTGTGTGTTAACCCTCAGTAACACCTGATCTGCCCACAGGCTGTGGAAAGAAGGGCTGTCTGTGTCCTGCCTGCTCTGCCCTCAGCTGTGGGAGACAAAACTCATTCTACTGGCTGGTAGGGAGAGGATTCTGAGCCCACCAGGAGCCCATAAAGGCCAGCACCCCAGCAAGGGACCTGGACAGACTGAAGAAGACATGATGGCAACCTGAAGAAAAAGACTGAATCAGGGTAGGAGCTCCCATTTTGAAGTGGGGGAACACAAAAATGCATGAGGAATAGTTATAGTTCTGAAGCCAGACCGTAAAAACCATGCTCTGCCACTTTCTATATCAATTTGGGGCACCTTAAAATGTGCTGGGGAATCAGTGAGCATATGGTGAAATGTGAGCATGCATCCATGCAAGTGCAGCGTTTGGTAGAAATGGAGGCAGGGAGTGGAGAACCAGCTAAACATAATTTTATGCTACACTGAAATACTCAACACAGGAAAATCAAGGTCACATTTTTTTGTGTGCATTTGTCAAGTCCAGGCCAGATTTAATGGTCCAATTTAGTTATTTTTCTCCCTCACTGTTCCTGTGTTAGAAATCTCACACACATGTTGTAACAGATTGCGTAATGGCTTTATTTTCCTGTGAACAGAATTACTTTGCTGCTTTGAACCCGACTCCAGCCCCCATCTCCTCATCAGGTGAATCTCCACTCTCTTCTTAATGGTGCTTCTACATTAAGCTGCATCTCTTGGGCCAATTCAGGACACTTGCTGTCTGCAGCACAGTACACAAAATTCAAATTAGCTTTCAAAGTAATCAACAATTTATCATTTATTTATGTGTCCTTTTTATATCTAGCTTAACATTTAAGCATTAAGATAAAAAAAAGTCTTTGAGTTTACTATTGCATTTCACTCTGCATAATTGGATGTATGAATCCTCTTATGTTTGATATACAAAACTCTTGTGATGGGATGTAATTCAGCTAACATTTCTGCTTTTGGTACATCTTTCTTCCTGAATTTCACTAAAAGGAGTGGGAGAAAAAAAGTAGATGTGTGTCATACAGAGGTTTTTACATTGAGGAATTCATAACCCTCATAGGACAATAGCATAAATGATGCATCATCAAATTCTGCATTTTCTGAGGCACGTACCTGACACTGACAGAGAAGGAGCTTTTCTGAGTAATCCTTTCACACCATCAGCCTTGGAGGGGTTCTGCTGCCCTGGGCAAAACTCCACCCTCACCAGTCACCCGTACAAAGGGGTCCTGAATGTTTTGCAAGAGTCACTCTCAAGGCTTTAGAGCTCAGCCTTTTTCTGTCACTCATGTTACATCTGCTTTTCAGAAGCAAGGCTGCTGCTGCAGCTATTTTTTTTCTGAAAATGGAAAAAACCTTCAGTTCTGTGCTTTGTTACTGAGTGGGTTTTTTTTTTTTTTGGTTGGGTTTTTTGTTTTGTTTTTTTTAATAAAACTCTTCCTGTTCACACTCCATTTCCCATTCTTGTTCTCATCCTGGCTCCCAACGGCCCAGCAGAGGCTGGCAGAGCCCCTGATGCTGTGGAAGGAGGAGGCAAAGTCTTGCCACCCTGCAGAAATCAGTCCACCTGAAAACATCAGGCCACCAAAACTGTTCCTTGTCAGCTGCAGCAGGAACCATGAGCTGCTCAGTTTCACAGCAGAGCAAAAGTGGAACAAGAAAGAGTGGTTTGTTTTGTGTCTTGGTGGTTGTTGCTTGACAATGGAGGGATTTTATTAAATTCAGAAACTTTGAAGTTAGAGGGTATCTGGAGAGAAAATAAAACTTTGACCCTTTTACAGGTTAAAAAAAAAGAAAAGGAAAGAAAAAGGAGATCATGGAGAACAATATCTAAAACAAACAGCTTGGAATACTGGGTATTAGGGACTTATTTGGTGATGGAGAGGAAAACTTACTAGATATGAGTTCCAGTAATAGCTTTCTATAGCAACCAGAGAAATATGAGATCTGGGCAAAAAGAGAGAGAGAGAGAGAGAGAGAGAGAGAGATTCCTTTCGCCTCTGCTGATGAAGACAACATTTTTTCCTTGAACATGTCTGGAGAAATACATCAAAAGCCTTTATTCACCACATGCTCAACACAGGAATATGAGAATACCTTATAATGGGATGTGTAGGTGCCTTGTTCTCTCTCAATATTCTTACCTATCCCACCTAATGATAGTGAGAAAAAGATTGTTTTAATTTTAAGTTTTGCCTCTTTGAATAAGTATTTGATTGCTGAGAGGGATTTGCATTTTGTTAAGAACCCAGAGCACACCTGTAAAATTTTATACTGAAGGCCTTAGATGAGAAGATTAAAATGTTCAATAATTTCAAGATAGAATTTGCATGTACTGACCCTGAAATTGCAAAGATATAGGCACAATTATGGCAATTATATGCTTTTCACTTACCAAACTAAACAATTAAAGATGCAAAAAAGTCGACCTAAAAGAGCAAAAATTGATCTGAAAGCTTACACAAATTACAGGAAAAGTGTTTCTTCTTCAAGTCTAAAAATACTTAAATTATAGCTGTGTTTTGAAATTCCTTTTATAGTCAGAGATAAACTGATTTATTTTTGGTTTACTTACAGACAAAACCTACTTAATTTGACACTAATGATTATTCATTAACTTATGCTTCCTTTCAACCATATTTTAAATTTCAGTGAAATTAATATAAGTTGTGAACATGAAGATGAGAAAAGGAAATCCTGAGTCCCGAACTTGAGTCTGATCCTTGTTAAATGCTTTGCACTGGTTGTTTATTGCTCAGACACACAAGATTCCTGTTGTTCCTCTGCTGATGTGGAAGGATCCAGCACCTGTGTTTGTACTTCCCTCTTGCTGCCCCAGCCTGTCCTTCTTACTCCCTTATCCCAATCCTCGCTCAAGCCCAGGAGAAAAAGAGTTTTCAGCCCTAAAAGGTTTTGCTTCTACTTTCCCCAGTCCTGTATGGCACGACCTCGTGTAAATTCTTGTATTCCATATTTATGCCGCAGTCCCCGTCTTCCTCAGGTCCTGAGATGCCGCTAGGAATAGATGTGAATCCTGACAGTAAAAATGAACAACATGAAAGAACAAGACTTGCTGTCTTTCCCCCCTCTCCATCTGAATCTTTGTTCTAGCCAGCAGCACCAAGGGCTTTGGTTTCCCGTTGCAAATGAACCTGTCTCGGCTGAAAAGGCGGCGTTATGTAAGATTTATATGTTGCAATTGTGAAGTATTATTTTTAGATGTTTCTCTGGCGTTACAGCATTTCAGCCAAAGATCTGAAGTTGCATAAAAGAGCAGTGGAAGTGTAAACCTTGAAATGCAGTTTTAATAGTGCCCCCAGCTTGGCAGCAATCCAGCATTGCACCAGTCCTGTAGCAGGAAGAGCAATAAACTCCCGAAAGTCTCTGGGTGGGAAACACCCAGGAGGTTTAGGAAGCACCTAAATATTAATACTGGTTTGCATTCAGGAATGCCAAGAACATCCCATTCACAATGGGATGGCTCAAGCCAAAGATTCAACCCTGCAAAAAGGTCTTTACACCCCAGTATTGGGGACATCAGGATGTATGTCCAAACTGGCTTGGTAGGGTTCTTTGAACCTGATGAACCAAGAATTACTAGGTCTAAAACTGGATTGTGGTCACTGTAAACATAATGAATTAGGAGTATATTGGTAAAAGCAGATTATTTGCAGAAAAATGGCAACCTTGGTGTCATAAATAATTTCTCCCCTAAAGGTTCCCTGTTCCTACAAAAAGTTATTGAGAAAGGGGGCGGGGGGGAATCACTGCTAGTCCAAACCNAAAAGTTGTTGGGAAAGAGGGTGGGGGTGGGGGGGAAGAAAAATCACTGTTAGTCCAAACTAGAATTCCTCAGACTTTTATCCAGATTGTTCTGTACTGCAGAATGTTCTCAGGTATCAGTGATGCCATTCGTGCAGAAGTAATAGACTTACCTTACAGCACCCATCTCTTGTGAGGAAAACAAGCCTCTCAGACATCTCCAAATGCTGTCTCTCTTTTCTTCTTTTCTTTTCTTTTCTGTAATGTTTGCGTCCTTCTGTTTTACATCTGATAACGCTCTATTAATCAGAGTTATCTCCACATAGAGATATGACAACTATTTATAGTATGAAGGGAGCAACACATGGAGCCAGAGCTCCTTTCTACCAACCAAGGGCCCTAAATTTTAAACCCAGGAAATCCTGTTCCTCCCCACTTCTGGTCCTCTGGCAAGTAGAAATGGGAGAACTGGAAGTTGTCCCTCCAGCCTGGCACCCTGAGGCAAAGGAGTGGAGGAGTTCACATCTCCTCATACTTCTGAGGCATTCAACTTTTAGTCCAAGTTCCTTATTCCTACATCTTTGTGTTCTTCTATTCCTGACCATATTTTAAATGTAGAATGAGGTGACTTGGGGCTGTTTGGTGAGGTGTGTTTGCATTTCCTCAGACCTGCTGCTGAGTCCTCCTCCCTCACCCTTCTCAGGCAGACAGGCCTTGGCACCGTAGCAGCACTCGAGCACTCCCAGGTCTCGTGTGTTTGCATGTGAAACCAACTTCCCTGAAATTCATCCTGCTCCTACATAATGGCTGTTCTGCCTACTGCAGGATAAAATTAACTTCAAGGTGAGAGATTAAACTGTGTGCATCGTCACAAAAAGAACTCACCCCAAAGTTGCCGGCAGGATTGTATTGCAAAGAGATCATGCTGCAGGAAAATTGCTGCTGCTGCTCCTTCCATCCCATATCCGATCCAATCTCATGTTGATTCATGTAGTTCAAATTTGTTTAAAGGAATGAGATAATATTGTGCTAGTGATATGCAGTCATGATTCAACTTACACCTCTGTCTTCTGCTCATTACAAGAACCTGAAAATGTTAGCAAATTAATCATCAACATGGATTCAATTTTATGGACTTATTTCAAATTTATTCAAGGTCTTGCTATTATGGGCCTTACAAAATTTTGTCCATTCATAGCAACACTAAATTCATGTAAGTCTGAATTTCAGGGCAGGACCAAAACTATAAGATATCATTGCTTAGAACAACGTTAAATTTAGAAGTAGGAAAAAGGGACCCATTATCATTGCACATATTTTTAGTACTTTCCTGGACAGGATGAGTGTGTGGAAATAAAGAAAATAGGTTCAGTACTGGTGATTTTGAGAAGACACATTTTTAGTTTTATAGAAGTATAAGACTCTACTGAGCAGTATCAAATATAGATCCCTACATAAAATGTTGTTAGTTTGCCTTGTCAGTCTGCTGATGCTCCTGAGCTTGGCATGGAGGGGAGCTGTGGGTGTCTTGCTGGAGTAACAGAGCCACAAGTGAATATGCTCACAGTTTTAAAGTGATCATTTTTATTTCCTTTCTCTTTAAAGTTCTCACCAGAAAGATTTTATGTTTCTTTGAACTTTTTCAAAGCTGACTGTTAGGACAATAGGAGGTTTTAATCGGCTCCATCCTTCTCTTGCTCCCCTTTCCTTTCTTGTTCATCCTGTTTATTAAGCAGAGATTTCAGGATATTTTCTTTTACCTCTCCTTCTGTTTGTGATGGTTTTAGAATAAACTCTAAATGAGAATAGTTTTACTAGATAAGTTAATAAATCTCTAGTAAGTAATATCTAATTTAATCCACAATCCAGTGGATATTTAGATTTACATCAAAATTTATTCATGATAACCAGCGGTCTCCTGTAAAACTCACCAGGATTTCAAATGTAACACTAGGTTATTTTACAATTTTTTTCTTAAAAAAATTTAAAAGTAGTAAAAACCCAAACCCAAGACAATCATTTTATTGGAGCCATTATGAAACACAGAGATGGTTTCCTTAGTTTTGAATTTAAAAGCCTTTCTATTTTTACCCCAAAATATAATTCACATAGTTTAGGAGTTATTATAAAATCAGTAAAATCAGTTAATTGATTTTTTTTTCTCTTCATTTAGTATGAAATAGAGAGCTGTGGGCTAAGCCCATTAATCCATGATTGCTGTTTTATGAAAACTACAAATATTCTGAAGTTTCCAAAATAAACAACCCCAAACTTAAAAATTAACTTAAAAACTCAGATATCAGCCTGAGGGAAGCTCAAGGAAATGAATAAAAATATCCAGAAAGAATTAGAATCAACACTGGAGAGAGAGTAATTGGGTTGACTTCAGGTTGACTAATTCACACACTGAAAGTTGATGATTTTGGGAATTGAGATTTGGGGGTTTTTTTAAGACTTGTCTTGTTTTCATTCTCATTCTTGGCCTTACTAGAGGGATCCACAAATGTGTGTATTTCTTCCTGCTTTTCCTCATTGCCACAATGTGCACACATGCACATATGTGTGTACACCCACTATACATTTCCAAATTTATATGGAAAAGACCTTATTTTAAATGAAATGCACTCCAAGCAAATTACTGCCAGCCAGGAAAGTAATTACTGCCCGAGGTAGGCAGGCTGCAGTGCTCATATGTGAGACTGTCCTGGAAATTGTGTGACACAGCAACTAAAACTTCCACTTCAAATGCAGTGCTAATGCCTCCTTCTTCACCATCAAAAAGTGAGTTGTGATATTCTGCCTTTTTAGTCGGGGAAAAATGCATGATGGTGCAGTGTGGCTGAATTCTGAGCATTTAGCCCAAGGTAATACAAAAATAATTTCACTTACTTCAATGAAATAATTTCAGATCTAAACCGGAGTAACTGAAAATAGAGATTTTTCATTTGAACTCTAAATTCTTTCCTGACTGAATTGTTCAAGGAGATCCCATATTCTCACCCAGCACCACGCAGAGAAAGCTTTTTTCCCCACTTTGAAAAAATAAAACCTTCCCTTGCTGTATTTACCACCTAGATATTCATATGGTCAGCACAAATTACAGGGATCACTCTGCCAAAGGGAGATATATTTGTAGTCAGCAATCTCTCCTCCTCAGATGTCAGTGGACATATCAAGAGAGTAAACAAAATTAGAAATTAGCCTGAAAAGAAAAATAGCAGCAAACGCCTCCAGTTTTGTGCTTCCAGTACACTAAGAAGTCACTTCCCTGTGAAACTTTCTGGGCTATTTGTGCAGTTTCTTCAGGATAAGAGAACCTGATACTTTTTATATCTATATCTATAGATATATATTTATATACATACATATATATATACACACAGAGACATATATAGAGATATATACATATATAAATATGTATAGATATAGACATATACAGATATGTACAGCTCATGGTCCTCAGGCATCCAGTGCTCTGCAGAAAAACACACCAGCACAGCCTTAAATAAGAAATGAGATCCAAATTTGGACCAGCTTGGCCCAAGAAATGTGAGAAGTCAGATGCAGAAGTGAGACTTGTATCTTGATTTTGTTAGTGGTACACTGCTTTTCCAGAAAGAAATGAGGGGGCACTCTGCAGGACACCTGGAAAGCTGAAAGGAGGAAGGGAAGACGCAATGTTAAGAAAACTGAGCTGAAATTTATCCTTTGCTATTAAACAGGATGTTTCTTTCCCAGACTGGCTCATGGAGTCACAACTTACTGTTTGTACTCCTGGATTTTCTGGATGAAATAGATTCAGTGGAAGCCTCTATGTGAACTCCCATCCATTTGAATTACTGCCTTCCCCCAGGTTCTCCCATGCAGCAATATCCTGCCCGTGCAGGCTAACACAGCTTGGCCTCTGCATTGCTCCAGGAGCTCTCAGGATGATTATGAGCAGGTATTTCCACTCCTAAGGTCTGGGGGAGTCAGGCTGCTTATCAGCCTAAGTGATGCTACAATTGCAAAAGAAGAAAAAGAACCACCCAGCCTGCACCTTTTAACCAGAAATACCTCTTAAAAGCAATATAGCTGCTGGTAAAAGTACACACATCTACTTTAATTCATTCTTGCAGGTGTTTTGAGTCGTGCAGTAGAATATTTAATACTATCCCTGCCCATAATGGTAGAATGAAAGGCAAACAAAATACTCGATTATTTTTCTACTGCATTTTTTACTTCTGGAGAGGTTACAGTATCAGCAAATCATCTTAATGTTATGGTCTCACCTGCAATTATATCTTCAATTTTGGTTATTTCTTAGAATGTGTAACACTAATAAAGGGATCTACTGAGCAAGAATGTAAACTGTAAAAAGAAAAAAAAAAGAGAAACCTTGAGATAATTTTGGTTTTATATTACAGGCAGTAATAATGGTTTAACTCATGCAGAAATGACAAAAAATGAAGCAGTAAATAAAATCCTAAGTGCTGTATATTATTTACCAGGAGGTAAACTCTGAGAGCATATCGGCTTTCTTAGTGTAAGAGGGATAAAACATTCAATAAAACTGAAAACTCTCTCCTTTTTTAACATATAACAAAATGTAAAATTATACATCTCCTCTCCCACCTTCTTTTCCCACTATTGAGCCCTGCAACTTGAGATTAGTGACTGCTGGGGTTCTAAACAGAAGTGAGAGGGTTTTTTATGGATAATAAGAGCATCGCTGACAAATATACAGTGAAAGCTTCCTAAAATGCTCATCCTTCATGGAATTAGCCAATCAGATAGTGGAATAAGGAAAACACTCCCTTGCTGTCCCTTCTGAGGCGTTCTTGTGTCCTTCTTGTGTGCTTGGAAGAAGAAAACTCCTGTACTTTGACCATGCCAAGGTCCATAAATGACATTACATCTCCCAAAAATAAAAAGAATTATTTTGACTTTTTCTGCTTCTAAATTAGCAACATTGCACAGGGTCCCTCAGGCCCTATGAATGTGAATAATTTCATATTCCATAGATTTCAGGTATTCTGTTCCAAAAAATCTTTCCTTCTAGCTTTTTCCTCTAGCCCTGTTTCTCATGGGAGGTCACCAGGCTGTTTTCTCTGCAGATGGGAGGAAAACCATAAATGAAGAGGAGGTGAGATGCAGTGTTTGAGTGAGTGAGGTGTGGGCACTGCACTGATACAGGCTCTGGCTCCCTGGATAGATGGATCATTCACTACTCTTCAAAATACATTGTGATCTATTCCTTGCAAGTAGTCCCGTGTGAAATCATGCCCAGGTGAAATAGTTCTCCATCTCCTTGCTGGTTTTGCTGTCAAACCTAATGTGTGCTGTGAGCATCCTATAAACAATTCCAAAAGGCAGGAAGGCAGGGTAGGGAGGAGGATTGTGCATGCTGTAGTTAAACAAAACTTGGATCACTTAGAAGCTTCCCAGTTTTGGGGTTGTGGTTTTTTTTTTTTTTTTTTTTTTTT
>VXBN01005332.1:2784-26157 GCA_013397395.1 Sinosuthora webbiana | reverse complement strand
TTGTTTTTTTTTTTGTTTTTCCCCCCAGTTTCTTTCTTCTGTTGGTTGTGGTGGGTCAATGTGATGTGATACAGGCACTGGGGTACACCAGGTCCTGTCAGCTCAGAAATGTCCTGTCAGTATTCACCGCCTGAGTGGAGAATAACTTGCTGAGGTTGTGCTCTGAAGTGTTGGGTGTCTGGTGCCACAATGACGTTGGCAGGTGTTTTCCTGATGTGGGGGGAACAGGAGCAGTGGCAGCTTTGGGTTACAGGTTCCCCTCTGTCCTCCTGTCACTGTGCACAGCAGGGCAGATGCAGGAATATCTTTAAGAACCCATAAATCTCCCAAAGTGAGCACCCAGGGGCAGTCCTCTTCCCTGGAGAGGGCTGCACGTAATTTATTTTCATTCACGCTCTTTTCCTCTCGTGCTAGCAGATAAATAATCTTCCTCTTCTCAACTACATCCTTAATTATAGCAGACAGAAGATTATTTACCACACTGAAATTTCTTTCAGATCCATTAGTTTGCTCGACAGACAGCTAACCATGGCATTATTTTCTTTTGACAATGTTCTTGTGAAAGAGTTTGCTAATACACAACCGCAAGACATTGGTCTAACAATGCTCAAAACACAACATCCACACTGGCCATGTTTTAAAGGGTTAGGGAGGCATAATAATATTCCTTGGATTTGCACAGTCCACCCCCAGGACCATCAGAAGGCTTTAATAAGAGTAATTGATACAATAATCTTGGAAAGCACTTTTGAAATGGGAAGTATATTAACTTTATTAGCATATAACAGAACTATATAATAGATCAAGTCATTAACTGGAATATTGTTATAGACTGAAGAGAGAATATGATTTAAATTTAGAAAAAAATCTATTTCTTTTACTTTTACTATTATTTTAATAGTAAAATGCCTGTTATAAAATGGGCCTTCAAATATTTGAAGATGGATTTGATGATCCATCCAAAGTGGATACCTTCAGCATCCATCAGCTGGTTACTTTCATATATTTCCTTGCTCTTATTCATAGCCTTGATGGTTACCAAAAAAAAAATCCATTCCCTTTTTTCATTTTAAAAGAAATGCTTTTCACATCATTCCCCAGAGTGGGGCTTTCAAGTCAGGGACTGCGAGAGTTCACATCACTCCATATGAAGCAACAAAAGGTGGATTGAGTGGACAAGGAGTACCCAGGCAGTGCTCAGAGGCAAATGGACTATTTCAAAGGGCTGGAGCAGAGCAGAGGAAGGGGAGGAGTGGGAGAGGAGTGTCAGCACTTGGCCTTTGCTGGGTCCTGTCATAAGGTGAATAAAGGGTTGGGAAGGATGGTGACTCCTTAGGGTCTGTGCCACAGTACCAACAGCCAGTCCCAGCCAAGCCTGGCAATCAGATTGCTGGGCTTTTTAATCCCATTTATATTTTCAAGACAACTTCTTTACAGGGCACCTCATTCCTCTCTACAGCTACCTAGAAGGAGGTTGTAGTGAGGGAGGGGTCAGTCCCCTCTGCATTATCTAAAGGAAAAGGATGAGAGGAAACGGCCTTAGGATGTGCCAGGGGAGGTTCAGATTAGATATTACAATTAAAATTTCACTGAAAGAGTGTTCAGGCCTTGGAATTAGTTGTCCAGGAAGGTGGTGGAGTTGCTGTCTCTGGCAATGTTCCAGAGGTGTCTGGATGTGGCACTTGGGGATATGGTTTAGGGATATTTATGTTGGAGCTGGACTGATTATGGGGCAGGATGACCTTGAAGGCCTGTTCAACCTTGATTATTCTGTGATTCTGCATGTGTTAAGAATTGAAAACTGTAAAAAAAAAATTAAAAATCCTGTTAAAAACTCAAAAAATCCCTGAACGCTGCAATAAGACCCCTTCAGGTGATACTCTTTAAATTGACAAAAAGAAAGCTGAAACAACTTTTGACACCTCCAGAGCTTGTTCTCCAAGCAGGGCTCCTTTCTGGTGCCCCCAGACATCTTGCAAAATTATTCCCTGGCCTCAGAAGATCGTTGAGTTCTTTTTTGCAAAACCCCTCACGAGCGCTGAGCTGTTCCCTGAGGAGAAGCCTTACAAGGGGTTTATCTGTTTCCCCTTCCAGCTGGGCTGGGGGAGCGCTCCCCTGCATTTCCCACAGCAATTCCCTCCATCCCATATCCTGGCTATCAGCAGAGGTTTTGCTGCCTGGGAAAGGAGGATTATTCTCTCCGGGAAGCACAGGCCGGCATCCTCAGACAGAGAGCGCATCCCTGACGGCGTGGGATGATGTGCTGCAATGCAAGGCACATCCTCGGGCTTTTCCCACTATCAGCACTGACTCTCCCTCATTACTTGGTTTGTTTTATCTTTTTTTTTTCCCTGCCAGTGCTGGATTTGCTTCAACAAATTAGAATATCTTTTNTTGAAAATTTTTTTTTTTTTTTTTTTTTTTTTTTTTTTTTTTTTCTTTACTTAAACCTGGTAACAAGCACCTATTCTTCAACACCACTTCTGATCTTGGACATAGAAGTAGTTCAGGTGATAGATTAGTTACTGGGGCAGTGAAATGAATGAAATCTCTGCTGTTTAGTCTCATGATAACAGGGATATGGCCAAAGGGGAAGTGGAGTCTGAATGGAAAAACAGAACAACATTCAGTTACAGTAACAATTGTGTTACATATTGATTTGGAATCCGTTGCTTCTTTAGGTCCCCACATATCGAATTCTCTGCCAGCTCTTACTCCAGGGTCTAGGATTTAATGATCCTCTCAGATGAATGCTTCATTCCTGCTTCTCACAAACACTATTTCAGACTTAGAAAACTCAGGGATATGTTCTTGCAGTGTATTAACTTCAGCTAAGTTTTTCAAGTTCCTCTGTGTAGCCATCATGGCTAGTGGCAGAACATTTGAAAACCACAGCCAGGTGATTTCAGAGTGAAGAACAATTTGCCGTGCAAATTCTAGTGCAGGGCACAGTCAGGCTTTTTATTCTATTCAATAGTTTAGTTTGCAGCTTCTTGAAGTTATTAGGGAGACTTCTGTAGATTATGTCTCAGGCCCTTGTATATTAGCTACCTGTATGAGTAGCCAAACTCATGTCCTCTAGATGCCCTCATCATTTGCAGTGTTTTATATTTATTGACTCATTGGTTCAGTTAAATTTAAACTTACTTCTTCTAACATCTTAACTGAAAAATTAAAAAAAAAAAAAAAAAGGAAAATCTAATTGAAGCAACAGCTGCTGTTGAAGCTGCAGAATAATTTTCAGGAAGGGTTTTCAAGAAAAAAAAAATACACTTATGTTATATCTGACTTCTGATTTTTCTTTCTTCTTCCAAAATATAGCTTCCTTTTCAAACTTGTCTTTGACAAGCCTCAGAGCGCTACTGTTAACAGACGTTCTGAATCAACATATCCATCACTGATTTTTATTTTTATTTTTTTTTTTTACATGAAGCAAATAAATTAAAGATCAAAACGAGTACTGGAATAATACAACACCTTTCTTTTGCATGAAGGAGTGACCTCGCTTGCCACTCTGCTTTGCAGGAGCGATGTGCCAGCAATGCTAATAAAGTGCTATCAATTCATGTGCTTTCTCAGTTAAATAATGGTGACTTTGAGAACTGAGACACCTTAAATCGTGTGGTCCTGTGTGGGGCATGACACACAGACACACAGAGCCCCGTGTGATGCAGAGCTTTGCCTGCTCCATGCAGGATTGACCTGGCAGTGGGATGCAGGTGGTGCTGGGGCCGTGGCTCTGTGCTGGATGATGCTCCAGCTTTCTCCAGGACTCCGTTCCTGTGGCAGAAAAGGATTGAAATATTGTGTCATGGTTCATGAAAAGAAAGCTCCTGCCCATCATCACTGAGGCAAGATAACATGTGGATGCAAAATGTGAGCATTGGTTCAACGTGTGAACCCTTGGCAGGGGAGCAGGGGCAGGTTTCAGTGGGACCTTCCCACTTACCAGTCCACATTAGGTTGTCTTTGCTCCTGTGGCTGCTAAAATAGAGTTAACCTGGATGCGTCTTCTTTGCTGAAATTCTAATTTAGCTTTTCTGTGTAAACACCCATTTAGTATCTTTATCTCGCTCCCACCTTTGTAAAGTAAAATAATAATATTCTCCTGCCTCGTATGGTGTAATGAAGTTTAATACATTAAAGATAGTGAGGCACTAGTTGCTATAGTAATGCACTATTTAAATAACTGAGGGGAAAAAAAAAAAGCCCCTCAGAAGTGTTTCAACAAATGCAGTTTATTGAGGGCTACTTGTTTTGCACAAGACATCTTTGGGATGGTGAACACACCATGGGGAAAGTCTCTGTGAGGCTATTCAGGAAAGGAGCTGGTAAGGGCAGTGTGGTGTGTGGTGTTAATCAATGCTGGGAATGGAGAAGTCTTTCCCATCCTGCCACATCCAGGCTTAGCTCTCTGCTGGCCAAGGGGTGGCTGAGGTGGGGGAATGGTTCATCTGAGCCCTCAGTCTGGGAGAGGCATCTCTGACCATCCCTTCACACGCTGACAGGGGTTTGTTTTAGAAAGGACCAGCAGCAGGCACAGTGCCCGTGAAGCTGCCAACTGTTTGATCATTTGTCCAGACACAGCAGCCTGGAGTGCAGCTCCCTTCCCTGCTGGAAGCAATTAAACTCTCTGCTGCTAGATTATTGTCTTTGGACAATACCTCTGGTCCTGAGCTCAGAAACCCACCAGCAGCTTGCACTGCACTGCTGAAGGAACTGCACTGCTGGGAACGTGGGCTTGCACCTTCCCTGGCAGAAGGTGAAATCAAATATATATTCTCCATTTCTTGGGCAAACACTGTAAGAAATAGCGTCTATAACACATGAGCGCTGCCACCAATCATTCTCTCGAGGGCCAAGTTTTAAAAATAAAGTCACTTCATCTGTATTCTTCACATGTTTGTTGGCTGTGATCTCTGAACAGCTATTAGATCAAATTCCTCAAGAGATTTAAGGAAAAAAAAAAATTCTGATTTCTGAGCTCTGATCAGCTTGATGGGTGCAGGAGAGAAGCTGTGGGTAGCAGAGGAGGTCAGCCCCGAAATGCCCAGGGTATCTCTCAGCTGGAAGGACATTTTGAGCAAAATCTTCAACTGAGATGATTCAGTTTCACCTGAGTCATGCTTTAGGCACCTACATAATTTTTAGATCTTGTCCACAATCACACTGAATAATTTCCTGAATCAGGGAGACTAAGATTTTAAGCCTAGCCCATTCTGTGAAGATGCTCCTAAGTTATGAATGCAAGGATACTGATTTCAATTCTATTTCTGATCATGATATAGAAAAGATCAATATTATTAAAAAAATGATGGGTCTTTATGAACAGTTTAAAAATTGCTTATTTTCTGATTTAGCTTTGAATAAGAAGGATTTTTTTTTTAATATGTAGATACGTGTAATTAGATGCTCTATTCCTTTGTGAAATTTTGTTTGGATTAAAATGCATGGACAGAAATTGAAAATATGGGTAAAGATGTGTCTTGGTAATAGGTCAAATGCAAAATGTATGACTTGCAAATCAAACCTTAAAGCAAGTGAATCTCTGTTGGAATCAATAGGAGCTGAGCTGGTTGACTGAGCAGAAGGTGGAAAAAATAATAGTTTGTTGCCTCTCTGCAGCAAATATAAGTCAAGTCAGTCCACCATGACCTCAATGTGTGGCAGACTTTATGCCTAAATGGTTTATTTTACATATTGACAATGGTCTTCTAAACTTGGCTCCAGCTTGCAACAACTTCCAACAACAACTTTACTGGTGGAAAAAAATACAGTATAGTCAGGAGGGATTTTTTTTTTCTTTTTTTAGCAGAATGTTTAATTAGAAAATTCTGACTGTAACAAAGAAAAGTGTTTTATGGGAAAGTACCAGTTTTGAGAAAACTTTTGCCTAAAATGTTTTACAAATTGGGGGTGAAATTTCTAATTCCAGTAATATAAAGAGAAAAATACATCTGTTTTTGTCTGAGGCAAACTACCTGAACACAACCTTCCTCAAATATATGAGCATGTATCCCCACTGGGGTATAGAACCAGAGGATCATTAAGACCTCCAAGATTCCTTTTCCAAAACAGCATTTATAGCACGAGGAACAGAGTGATAAAGACTTTCTGAGTGTCATGGTCCCCACCTGGAAACAGGATCATGCCACTGTTTTGAGTCAAGTACTTCTTCAGCCTCCTTTCCTCACCCTTACACATCTATTTGTACAAAACCTGTTTATTTACCTGTGGAAAGCAGCCCCATCCAGAAGATCAGCAGAGGAATATGCATTAGGCTGGCAGGCACTGATCTCCAGGAGACCGAAAACCCTAAACCAGGCAGGGGAAGAGCCAAGCTTGGCTCGGTCACACCTTGTGTGGACACCTCCAACAGTGAGTTTTTTGTAATTTTGCTTTATGGTGAAAATTTCTGAAACCTCTTGGTTCTCCGTCACCCCAGAATGGGACTTTTGTAATCTGAAAGTGTTTTATGGCATGAGAAAATTGCTTCCTGTCTTGGGCTACTTTTCAAATTGGACCCAAACTGTCATTATTGAATGGTTCTCAGGTTGTCCTGGCTGGTAACTGCAGTGACGCCGTTGTGATGAAGTTTTCAGACCTTTTAAAAAAAAATTTTGGCAGTAATTGCCTGAATTAACTGAATGGAATTTCAGGCTTTGTGCACTCCTATATTCTGTGAATTGTAGGATTTTTTTTTTTTTTTTCAGTGTTCTGCGAGTATTAATTAGTTAGGAAAAAAACATTGACACTTTGCTCACATTCTCAAATACCTGCTCATGCAAATCAGTATCTGCTCACACAAATCAACATATTGATCTCCTTTCAGCATTTCAAATAAACAGTTAACAAAACCAACTTTAATTATTTTATGGTCCTTCATGTCAAACAAAATGTTCTCCCTTTTTTAAGGGGAAAGCATTTGAAACATCATGGGGTAAAATTAAGTTATTTGACTGAGACCACAGAAAGGCACTTTCAAAGGCCAAATCATAAAGCAGCAGACCTTACTGAAATCACCTCCACAGAGGTTTAAGCTAAAGTGTTGTACTTGTCATTGTAAAAAAAAGCCCAGCCCGTGTACCAAGTCAGCTGCAGTCACTTGGCTAATAAGTATAATCTGTTCAACTGCTCTAACTCAGCCTGGTTGGATTGTGTGCCCAGCAGTGGTGGCCCTAATGCTTTTTAGCTGGGGAGGGAGGGGTCAGCAAAAAACCCTCCAGAGACTGTGTGTGTGCACATGGAGGAGAGCTTTGAGAGAACAGGACTGTGCAAACAAAGCCATTGTGAATGAGTAATTTTCAAGACATTTTGAGCAAGACAATATTTAGGTATATTTGAGAAAACAGAAGATGGTTATCTGTAAATACCTTTGTAACATTCTTCCCTGTAACATCCTTCTCTGCAGCACGTTTGGGGTAGCTGGAGTTGCCCCAGGCTTGTTTTTGCAAGGCTGGGGCAGCCCATGAAACCCCCTGTGAGAGTGGTTGCATGAAGGCACCAGGATCCACTAAAGCATTCCCAGACATTGTTTTCCAGCACAAAACATTGTAACAAAGAGGATTCAAGTGCACAACTGCACAGTGAATTTGCACAAGTGGCCACAGAAATAAAAGAGGGGTGTGGAGGGAGTTCTGCTCTCTCCCAGGTAAGATCTCAGGCTGGTGCACAACCCGAGTTGAACACCCACATCAATAACTTAGAAATCCCACCAAGCTCCTTTTTCCATGGGGCAAGGAAGGAGGAGGGAGACAACAGGAGATGGGATTGCTTGTGCCTGCCTCACTTTTGTGAGGGGTGAAATGACTCACTGCTGACACTCTCACAGAAAATGAGGATGTGTAATGTTGTATTTTTCCAAATTTCAGGAAGGTTTGAGAGCTAATTTTAGGTGAAATTGGGAGCTTTGAGCCAGTGCAATTGCTACATACAGAACAAGATGGAAATTTTTTCAAAACTGGAATTATCATTGGCCTTTATGGATCCATGTGTCAAAGGCAGGAAGTCGCAGCTACTAGGTCTAGGGCTTGGTGGGCAGTGCTGTGGGTGGGTCTTTGTCTGGTTATGAACTGAGAAAAACCCTAAAGGTCTTCAGGATTTAATTATATATAATTTTTATTCACAATGCATAAGCATTGAGATTATGTGAAATTCATTATTATTATAATTATAATGCATGCCCGCTCTTGAAAGATGCTCAGGAAGACGTGGAAAATATATATCTACTGTCATCCCTCAAGCCTCTCACCTGCAAAGAGAGGGAGATGACACAAACCAGACTAGTCTGGGTACTTCTGTGATCAAATTGCAATTTTTTTTCCCCTTCTGGAATATTGTAGGTCCATTTCATGCTGAATTTAAATATCTGCAGAATCATAGGTTTAATCTAGATAATGTATTTTGTAAGTTTTCCTGATTTAATTTCCTGGCATTATTTCTCTGTTGTGCACTGTAGGCTTTGTTGCATAGAGCCCCAAGATGATTGATAAAAATAATTTTATAATGAAATGTGAATTAACACTAATTCAATTTTGTGGGTCTTGGAGATGACAACTATTGATATATGGATTTCCTTGTTTCTCAGGAATATACAGTCAATAACACTGAAATTGGGATTGATCAAATGAATTGTCTTACTTGTGTATATAGAACCTTTCATGACTCATGATATTCCAAAATATGCATAACTTTTAGGGATAACAATTGTCACAATAACTTAGGATCAAGGATTGCCCAGAGAAGCTGTGGCTGCCCCTGGATCCCTGGGGGTGTCCAAGGCCAGGTTGGGCGGGGCTTGGAGCACTCTGGGATAGTGAAAGGTGTCCCTGCCCATGGCAGGGGGTAGGATGGGATGAGCTTCAAGACTTTTCCAACCCAAACCATTCTATAATTCTATAATTCCATAATTCTACATCATTGTGGTTGTAGTTATAGTCAGTAATTTAGCTCAGGGCTTATGGTTTCCAGTGAGTACACGGAATCATCCAACGAAAAGGAAGATAAACATGGAACAACAACTTTGGGTAGCTGATTTTGTGAGTAGCTTGACCAGTTTTGGTATAATTAACACTGGAAAATAAACATAATTCTCAGGGTAGTGTGCACATGAAAACAAAATTTGGAAAAGGGGAAAAAAAGTAATCAGGTCTAAATAACCAGTTGTCCCAGCATATTGAATGGGAAATTCATACTTAAAAAGAGTTCAAAGTCATTTAAAGAATGCATTTATCCATGAAGAAAAAGCAGAGTTAAATCCAACTGTATCAGCTGCAACAGTAAATTATGAATAAAAGATTATCTATGCCATTTATGGTTTCTTCAAACAGCGAGTACCAAAATGTGTTTCTGTGATGGCATAACAAGGTGTTTCAAACACAGGATCTTATCCAATGCCCTCTAAAGTCAGATTTAAAATAACTCCTCTAGAATCTGACTTCCTTGAGTCACCGTGGTAAAAAGCAATCCAAGAAAAAGATATTAGCACTTACTGGTCTAGTTAAGAGCAACAACATGCAACAATGCACAAGAAACATGCTATGAAAAAGGGAACTGAAATATTTCTAATAAGAAGACTTTGCATCCACCATCTCCTGGGATGGAAAATGAAGAAGGAGGAAGAAGAGAAAACCCCACCTGGTTTTCTTGATTTGTTTTCAGTGGATCCCAAATAGCTTACAGCACAATCCACAAACAAAAACCTTTAATTTTCAGAGCTCCATATGGTGAGAGACTCCAGGAAAGGAGAAGCTTTCCACCCCCACCAGTAATCCATGTGCACCAAGTTATTTACCTGAACCTTCCTCCTCAGATAACTTTGGCAATTACTTGGAAGTTGTTAAAAATATAAGCAGACCCCAAACTGATTGAATGACGGAAATTAAGGCATTTGTGAAGTGATTAATTGGGCCCAGGCAATGCCCCACATCTCATTTCGCTCCCCAGGTGATGTGGTGCCGTCGGTGGCGGTGCTGGAAAATAAACATAATTTGGGTTCAGGCTGGCTCAGGGCTCTTGGGTTGGGCATCCCTTTTGGCTTGGCCTTTTGGACTGATGGGAGTCAGGGCGTGGCTACTTTGCCCAATTTCTTCCCTTTTCCCCCAAAAAATGGGGTTAGAGAGCTTCTGAAAAAGGCTTCTGAAAAGGAGGCAGTTTTCTAAGGCTGGAAAAGAGGAAGAACATGGAACTTGCATCCACTTGTTCTCTTTAAAGACACATTTTTTCATGCCTCTCCTCATCCAAATAATATTGCATTCTTTTGGATGATTTCCCAAAGTTGTCACGACAGAGGAAAAGCCTGAAGAGGGTTTAAATTAGGAGGTGTTTTATTGCCAGATCAATGCAGGGTTGTCATTCAATATGTAAGAGGAATAGTGCAAGTATGAGACACTTGTGAGGAAACTGGGCAGGCAGAAAATAGTTGAGGGGATAGGTAACAGGATAAGAAGTATTAAATCTTGTAACAGATGTCCCCATCTTTTTATTTGCACAGGGCTAAAACCTAAAATGTAAGAAATCTGACAAATTTATGGCTAAGAAAAAAGCTTTAGGTAGTTTTATCCTAAATGACAAGGAGAAAGGTGAAACTGGTCAGTCCAACACTTGCCTTTTTTTTTTTTTACTTTTTCTTTCCTTAATGTAAATTAATAGCAGCCCAGAATGGATATCCATGTTCAATCCTGTATAGGTGCAATTCACTTGAGGTCTTGCTTCAATGTGGTCATCTCTTTTGCTGAGGAGAGGCTGTTATTACCCCATCTCAGGTGATCCTCGTGCTCACTGCTGATATTCACAACCCCTGTGATGATGGAAAGGTGTTTACACCATATAATCACCGGTGGCCAGCCTTGCAGAAAAGGGAAAAGGCAAGAATTTCATAGCTAAAATTACTTTCTCTCTCCTTTTGAGATGGATCCCATCAAATCAATGTTGTGAGAGGTAAAAGAGCGTGGGTGGCCTTTCAGTGTCACTGAGCAAATTGTTGCTATTCTTTGTTGTAAAATGACAATGCCATTTCCACAGCTCTCAGTCAAGGCAACATCGTTCCCAGACACTGAATCCTAATTGTTAGATTCCTTTATTTTATTTTGAGCTAAGTAGATGACAGTGAATAGACAGGAGACAAAATACGGTAATTTCATTAGTAAAAAATGCACCTTAAAACTGTAACATTTCCACAAGTGGGGAAGAAAACGTATCAGGCACTTGTCAGACTACCATGATTTGGCTGTAGGGAAGGACCATGTGGACCATGTGCTCTCACTGAACAAGAGGGATGGGCCACAGACCTTGTGCTGGGCACAGAACCCAGTTATCAACACAGCCCCCGAGATCCGTGCATGCCTTAGTGGCTGTCTCTGCATCAGCCTGCAGTGACGGCCAGGAGCAGATCCCATTAATTGATGTCAGTTGAGGGAGAGGGTTTGCTGCAGAGCTGGTTGATTCCCCGTGGTGCTGGAGCCTCCCTAGCCCAGCAGTGAACCCAGAGTCCCAAGGGCACTCCCTCATTTCGGGTCCCACTTGAACATGTGGCTGGAGATACTCTTGAGATCAATTTTTAGATTAGCTGAATACTTACTCACTGAAGCTGATTATGAGTGGAGGCTGATTATAGTAATTTTGACATCTCTGAACAAGTTTTAGATGCCTCTGATGAGTGCACATCCCTTCCTCCCCAAAATGGAGGCACTAGAAATCAGTGAGCACTCAGCAGTGAGAAAGATCTTCCCTTCTGTAGTTTGTTTTTAGACATAGGCTTTAATGCACTTTTATGTCACACAGATGTTGAAAGGATTAAACACAAACAAGGCCTGGACCAAAGTAACCATTTTAGGCTGCAGAGAAACTTCTGATGTGACCCTATATCATATTATTATGTGGGTCAAAATCAAGTACGACCACTGGGTTTTAGAAGGATATTTATGATTCAGAAGGTCTTCTCCTTCCTAAATACCTGCATTCTGTGTCTTCCAGAAAAATTTCCTTCCTAAGTATTGACATTCTGTTATAGAAAACAAAATATTTGACAAAATAACAAAAAAAAAGCCCCAAAAACCCACAAGCAAACAAAAACCTCAACAAAACACTTTTTAAAGCCTTGATCTAGATGCATCCCAGTCCTGAATCCACCAAAATAATAATGTGCCACTAGAAGACTAATTGACATTGCTTCCTTATAGATTTTTGTCCACTAGGCATTGAGCAGGCAGATAAATCATAATATCCTTTTACACTGTGCAAATATATTGTGTCACCAAATAATTAATATATTCTTATGCCCAAACCATCATTCCAATTTGCTCTACATCAAAAACTCATTGTCAGTCAGACTCACCTCTTACCTCATCACAGGCACAGAACACTCTCCAAAGCCTTCCTGTCTGCAACTGGTTATGCAAGTTAGGGGAAAATATAAACAGTTTCTCAGCTTGAGAATAAGGTGTGAATCCACTACTTAAATCAAAGGTTTACTAAATAAATTTAGAAAATCACACAGAAGTTCAAGATTTAGAATAACTTTAAAAATTTTGAACTGGCTCATCTTCTTCATGCTGGATTATTGAAGGAAGTTGAGAAGCAGCATGACAGGTTTTAAAAAGGAGAGAGATAACCTGTTTATTCATCCAGGTCTCCCTAAGTCCAAGTATTGACTTCTGGTTTGCCATACTCCCTGAAAAGATCTCTAGAGACTGAAAATATAAAGATGGGCTACAAAATTTTAATCTTCTAGGACTGGACTTAACCCTGATTAATGAGAGGATGATATGATGACTCCTAGGCACAAGAAATCAATGTTTTGTGTTTTCCATCTGCCCTACCCCAAAAGGAAAGAAAAGTTATATAGATGACAATACTCAACAGGTTTTGGAGGGATATAATATATGCACCATGGAAATGAATGTCCAGAAATCCCAAATATTTCCACCTGCAAACCTGGTCAACCACACCAAACAAACGGAAAGTTTCCATACACAGATTGAAATCTGTTTCATGCACTGTTTTCTGTGCATGGTTCCTTTAATATTGTTTTTGTCCAACTCTTGGAAATGCTCCCTAGTGATTTCTATTATGTACTCTATTGCCCTTCTATTTAGACCTGATATAATATTAGACATATCGTATGTGGTGATTAATTTTGCTCTTTTAATATTGTGGGTATAAGAAGTGAACATCAATTCAGGAATAAAAATTTAACCTTTTCTTCCTTTATGTTCTGTGTTTCTTTTGGATCCTTTCATTACATCTACAGAATTAATGAAAACAAGCTCCTTACCTTTCCTTTTTCCCTAACATGTGTTCATATGGAATTGTGAACCACATTTTGCAGAAATGCTCAAAAGATTTCAAATAGTTGATTTAGTTTCTTCCACCTAAATTAATTTTTTAGGATTTTATTTTTTAATGTATTTTTTTTTTTACTATTCCTGTACAGTGTTCTGCTCCAGAGATTATTACAGTTTATCTTGCTTATCAATAGCTCACTGACATTTATTGAGCTGGAAACATTGTTTGCTCTTCACTGTCAATCAAAATCTTGACTCCTACGACTAGCTATCCATTCTGCTTTGTGGTTCTGATTGATACTGGGAAAAAATCATTACTGGATATAACTTAACACAGAAGTAACTGCTGGGTATGGTGGTGTGTTGAACAGACAGCACATGTAGCAACTACTGCCAGAGATTGAAGAAGTAACCCTAAAGCAAACAGGCTGTGTTACTTAAACTCATCTGCTTTCAATTAAAATGAAAATTTAATGCTGGGGGAGAGTCAAGGCAAAAAAATATCTAGAAATAATTGGCCCAGTACATCTGATTTTTATGGTATCAGTGAGGCTTTGGCTTGAAGAGAATCAGAATTTCTGGTTGTTAACATTTCAGATGTGAGAATAACAGAATAGATCAGGAACGGTTCAGAAGGGTTGTAAAGAGACAACAGTGGCAAACCTGGGGGGAAGGCATAGTTCTTCTTCCCAAAGTTTAAGAAATTGGGTGGAAAGAGTAACTTAAGCAGTTTATATCCTAAAAGATCTAATAGGATGTATTATATGAATGCTGGGATACATCTGCTGCACCTCAGAGAAGAGAGATTTATCCATATAAAGCTTTAATGCTTTAAGGTGGCCAAGGAATGCACCAAGTAAAGCAACCTCAGAGAGTGACTGTGGAGGAAACTTTCTGGAGTGAGAGCTGAGAGTGCCCACACCTCCAGGGAAACAGGAATCACCATCCCAGCTCCCCATGCCTTGACTGGGTACTCTGAACTCTCTCCCATGACTGAAGGATTATCCCATGGACACTCAATAATCACCTGAGCTGAGCTCAGTGTATTTTATCAATCCTGTGCACCCAGCACTGCTGAGTGACTTTTTACACTAGCAGATGGTGGTGGGACAAAAAGGAGGAATGGTTTTAAATTAAAAGATGAGAGATCAGATTAGATGTCAGGAGAAAATTCTTGTCTGTGAGAGTAATGAGGCCCTGCCAAAGGTTGCCCAGAGAAGCTGTGGTTGTTGCCCCATCCCTGGAAGTGTCCAAGGCCAGGCTGGATGGGGTTTAGGTAGTGCAAGGTGTCCCTTCCCATGGAATGAGATGGTATTTAGGGTCCCTCCCAACCCAAACCATTCTATGATTCTATGATTATATATATAAAAAAGCAATTAATTTTCCTTTTAAGTGTTGTATGTCCAGTGTGCTCGATTGGAATCCTCCTAACCTCTCCTTTAAGGCTCATGGACAGAGGGAGTAAGAGCAGCCTTGAGCTGGCTGGCTGGGAGGATAAGCAGGAGTGAAGATAGAAAACAGATATTAAGTTAACTAAACATGGCAGATCAAGACATATTTCTCTCTTCTATACCCACTCATCAAGAAAACTGTAGTGCTTTTTGTAATAAAGGCATCTATTCTGTTGGAGATGGTCAATTTAAAAACAAATTGTCAGTCTGTGAAATGCTCCTTACCTATGAAAAACTGGGACCTTAATTTTTTCTTCAAATCAGACAGCTTTTTTATGCAGCTCAATTTCATTACCACTGAGATGACTTTCAGGGTCACTCTGAGAAAAAAAAACCTAGCAATTATATTAAATAGGAGAAGAAAATAAAAAACCCTGACTGTTCTGTTTACTTGAATCCTGCCATTCTGTCATTCCAACATGAAAACTGTCCTTGAAGTCTAGCACAACCTACAAAGACAAACAGTGGAGGGAGTTTATATAAATCAAATTGGTGTCATATGATCCCCAAGCCCTGATGTGTTTCTATAAAGTTAGAAGCAAACTCTATTTTAAGAACCAAAGGACTGTGTGGCATCTCTCCTTTTTGTTTTTTTTCATTGCCAGGGGCATGTCTCTAAATAAAAAGAATATCTTTATCAATAAAGGCATTCGCCACGTGGTGACACACAGCCCAGGCTGAACTTTAATAAATGACCTGCTTCTAACTTGTGAGTGCAAAGCCTGAGTTGTTCACTGGTCACACTTGGATCCTTTACTGAGAGGAAAATCCTCATCCATAGAGTCTTGCAAAATACAAATCCTAAAAACTCAGTGGCCAAACTCACCACGTTCACAGGGCTTTGACCATTGTTTGCATTATTCCTGTTTGAATGCAGAAAAAACAGCCAACAAAAAACCAAAAATGGGTACTTTTCTTTACCCACAGTGATAAGGTGATAGCAGAGGGTTCTTTTGAAAGGGAGAGACATTTATCCAGAGGTGAATATTTCTTCCAGTACTTCTGGGACCTAAGTTTCAGGTGGAAGAATTAATAATAACAACAATAAAAAAAAAAAATAGTTTTGTGGTCTGCTCCATTTTCTTTCTCATTCTCTTCTGTGCTGCCTTTCATTCTTCCCCCTCCCCTCTCAACCTTTATTTAGAAATAAAAATATTATTCTTTCAGTTTTCAATTACAAAGAAGAGCAAAAGCACTAAGAAACCAAGTCACTATTGCTTCTGAATCCAGTTTTGTCCTTAGATGTGGATTGAGAAGAAAGCCCTCCTATGGAAAAACAAAAAAGCAAAAAAAACCAAAAAACAGAATAAACAACAAAAGCTACATAAACAAGGGGGGAAAAGCCTTTTCCTATCAAAATTTTAAAAATAAAATATCCAGTTTCCTAGCAAGAGAAGTGGAGGCACTAAACTTGCATTTTTTATGAAAAACAAATATTCTAAGCACAGCAGCCTATTATCTGCTTGGCACTGGTTTCATTGTCTATAAAATTATGTGACCTTGGCTATAAACCCCCTATGAGCTGGACTGCATATAAAAATCCCCTTCCCTTAAAAAGGATTTGTGTGCTGTTCTTGCAGAAAGTGCATTTACACTTTCTGCTTTACCATCACTCCAAGAACTCCTTTACAATGACTCTCTCTTGTACACCGAGTGCACTGGTTAAAATTCACATTTGTTTCAGAAGGACTTAGAATTAAAATTCACAGGTATATTCTTTTTTTTTTTTTTTTTTTTTTTTAACCTGCAGGTAGCATCAGACTCACTCCCAGCTTTAGTATAAATAGTCTTTGCTGGTAACCTTTCTGTTACAAAGAATTCAACATTCAGACCTATCAATCTTGCACTGCAGAGCTGCCAAGTCTTGTAACAAAAGAGTGTTTTGTTTGAAGGGCAAACCAAATTGACTTGTGTTTCCAATAACTGTAATGTCCAGCTTCTTATCAGTATTAATAAGAAAATGCAAATTGCATTCCTGTCAAAAAAAAATGAAAATGAAAAAAAAAAAGTTGAAACGAGCAGTACGAGCAGTAAATTGCTTGCAATATGCTATTATATTCAGATTCTCATTTTCAGCTATACAGTAGTTTACTTAAGGTGAGCAACAAGAGCAATCAATGCAAAAAAGGACCAAAATGTTCCAAGTCTGACTTTTAAGTATGAGCAAACAGAAGAACATAATGGATAATTGTAGCAGAAATAATAGTGCACAGCAATATGTAAATCATCAGCAGGTTAACGGCTAATATCTTTATTGAGATTTTTATTTAAAATAGAACCAAAATTCCTATTAGGTACTCAGGAGTTTAGAAATTCTGAAGTGCCCTTGGACAATGATCAACACTTAATTAATCAATTTTCTGTCTGTGTTGAAAAAACAACTTCTGCTTTATTGTTTTTTTGGAAACAAAATTAAAGTGAAGCTATATAAAAACGATTATAAGGGAGAACTTGTGGCTTGCAAAATGTTCCCCTCTTTGACTAAATTGTATCATCTCTGTTTCTTGTTAGATTATCTAGTGTTAGTCAGAAAGCAGTGGGTTTACTCATTTTTTTCCTTGCTCAAGTACAGTATCTGGTAGATGAATATATAGCTTTTTTCTCTCACAAAATCTCAGTGAACCAGTATTTGATAAAAGGGTCACACATGGGACAAATGGAGCTCTCCCCAGAGCGTGACAGGAACCTGGGGATGTGTAATCCAAGGGTGGGTAGAGGTTAGCTTTAAAAACTTTTAGAATACATGATGTTAAATAAAATGTTCATTCCATTAGCTGTGTACCTCCTTTTCAGGGTAATCTGCAATTTAATTTGCATTAGGCACAATCATCCTGGTTTGCAGAGTAAGTGTGCAATGAAACATCACTGAATCATCTCTCTCATATCAGCATTACTTTGGTAAATACAAACCCATCAAGGGGATCTGTGTTAGATCTGTTCTGTTACCTGTGAGGAATAATATCTGGGTATATTAAATGTTCTTAAACATGGAAATTATTAGGAAGTCATGGTATGAATGTGAGCACTGAAAATGGCTTGTGAAGGGTCTCTATCCTTTAGGAGATTCTCTCAGGAGGAGCTGCAGTCTTTCCTATGGGCGGATCAAGTGGCATTCAGTAATTAATAAAAGCAAAAATTCCATCCCAGATCCAAGTCAGAAGCCATTAGAAAAACCTGTACAAGGCTCACAGCCCCCAGGAGCACGTTTTCCTTCTGCTGTTCCATCTCTTACCCAGGAGATTGAGGGAGCATTTGCATGGGGAGACCTTGTGCCAATCTAATCTCAAAGTGGCCAAGGCAGAGAAGTTGGAAACTTACATCTTACTGTCTAGTAGTGAGATGGAGATATGAAAAATCCCTAAATTCAAAACACAGAGGACACCTGATAATGTAAAGTCTCTTTAAATCATGGGTTGACAGATTGACTAAATTCTGCTCAAACTATGGCATAAACTATTCAAAGTTCACTTGCATCACTACTGATTTTTATGTTATCAGTGGTTTGGCATCACACAAACCAATAGTTATTGACTAACAGTGGCAGCACTCTATAAACAACACTGGCCACATGCTGCCAGCCTTTGCCATGAGTAGGAGAACAGAATAGAAGACATTTTTGGCCAGACCACAGGTTTTGTTGGTCTTCACACAGCAACCATGCCGTTTATTAAACCTCCAGCCATCTTCTCGAAACTTTTCCACTCCAAGATGCTTTTCCAGTATTTGTTCAGGACGCGAGCACTGTGGGTTTGTGAGGTGACACAGCGTGACTCTGCTTTTTCACTTTCTGTGCCTTCCCTAACATATCCTGGAATTTTGTTGGTTTTCCTGGCTCTGAGTGAGCAGTGACTTCCCACACCACTTCTGCCCCTATAGTTTCTTTAGCTATTTTATTGCTGTTACTCAGCACTGTGAAATCCTTTCCCTGCTCCTTGCAGAAGGTGTTCACATCGCCCAGGTCTGCCTGACCGTGGTGCCACAGTGAAACTGACAGAACTCACACTGGTTTATATGATTCCCACTATTTGGATTTGATTTTTTAAAATGATGTCTTATTCTTTCTAATTATCTCCTGTGTAGTGTTCTTTAACTAAAGCCCATGATTTTTTTTTTTCTTGACCTTTTCTGAAGATGGTTTTGCTGAAGGTTTGCTTGAAGTGAAAATCAAGTTTTGAGTTTTTTTTAATTAAGACATTTAAAAGTTGTCAACCTACTGCAAATATTTCATTCTTTTGTCTTCTCCTTTTTTGTTACTTTTTAAAAGATTTTCTTCACTTTCTATGGTTTTCCCTATGTCACATATTAATTTGAGAATTACTGTATAAAATTTAATTATTAATTCAATATATTTGCCAGTACAGGTAGACATCCTATTACACAGTGAACTTAGGACAGTTGGGAGTTGCTGTTTCCTAATGATCTATTAAATTTTATTTTTGTGTTTGCTTTGTAGCAATTTTCATTACTTTTCATTCTTTACTTCCTAGTTGATATATTTAATATCCTTTTTTGGTGTGTTTTGTCTCAGGAAGGGCTCAAGTATCTGACATTTTTTTGATCTCATGAGGCCAAAAGGACTTTGACTTTGTATGAATAGGTTATAAGTGTTAATAACAAATCTGAATTTTCCTTAATTGAATGAAATGTGTTGTCAAAATTACTACTCCTAAAATTAGTCTCCTAACTTGTTAGAATTATATTCTTCATAAAACTTGGACCACTGTTTGTTTGTCTGTGTTTTTTTTTAATTAATATTATTTTTTAAAGACAATAATGAGGAATAAGCTTCTCAAAATTCACAGTGCTCCAAGGTAAAAGCAAAAAAAAAATTAGTTCTTGCCTTAATTCCGAGTAAGTGCAGGTAAAAAACACTGTCAGACTTTTATAAACATGTGAGCCCCAGCACCTGTCCCATTCATCCTCTCGCCAGTTTTTATACATGTCTAATTTATCTAAGTTAGAGACCTCTAAAATCTACTCTGATAGAGCCCGGCAAAATGAAAATGAATTTCACCTCAGAAAATGAACCTAGATGGAAAACTTGGGAAATTGAAACCAAATGAGTATTAGTGTAGTTGAAAAGCTAAACTTGAATTAATTCATTTATCCCTCACTAAATTTTTATTCCTTAAAAATATCAGAGTATAATTGATATCTTGATGCTTTTGAAGTCAGTGAATTTAAGTGTGCTGAGGGTTTTATTTTATGCCTCTTTCAAAAAAAGCCTAATGTTAGATAAAGTGATTGAAAGAGTATCAGGTAGTTATAAATAGTTAAGCTACATTGGCTTTTTAATTCCCTGTGTCCTGTGCCTTAAAGCCAATTTTAATGAGGAAGGTATTGTCACATTTCCTCATCTCTTGTATATTCATGACTCTAGAATGTTCAGGTAATTCATTTCTCACTAATCAAAAAGCCCAGGAAAATATCAATAGAATTATTCAAATCCGTGAAATTTCAGAAGCATTTCCCTGGTAAATGCCAAAATTAATGGCAGCACTTCACAAGCAGAGGTTAATCACAGTTCATTGTTTGGCTGCTCCCTGCAATGACAGCACTCATTGCAAATGTAGATGGAATGTGGAATTTTCGTGGACCCTCTGCTCAGGTATTGCAGAGAGATGTTTGCAATTCTTGCTGTTGACTTCTGTTTGCAGAGGAACCAATTAATGCATCAAATGCTAGAAACCATAGCTACAGTGGATCTCTGCACGCACAGAAATAAGTTTTGAAGGCTAATTCCTGCAAAGCCAGGCATGGTGGAGTGTTAAGTATGACTCAGAAAGGGACAAAACCTCTCAATTCTGCTCGAAAATTATTCCTTGGAGAGCCAGAGATAGAATTGGGAACTACAAGGCCCATTGTAGCATTTGTGAACTTGTCAACATACAGAGTGGTTTGGGTGCTTGAACTTAGTTTCATGTCTGGCATTAAAAGGGAATTTATCTCATTCTTTAAAGGTAAAATTCTCTGTGCTGTGGCCCACACAAAATATTTGCATTCATTTGCATCACTTACCATGAGTGAGTAATAAGCCCTGTGCTTCTCTCAACATTACAAAAAAAGTTCTCCTTAGAAAACCCACAAGAATTCATTTCTCTCTGAGTCCATGGATTGCTCAAACCCCCTCACCCCACGTTGATTAACTCTGCCCACAACACATTGCAGAGCCCAGTCCACTGGGGCTATTTGCTGTGCCTGTTCACACATCTGAAAGCCTCGTTCACTGCAGCATGAGAGTAAATTGAATTTTAATTTCAGTTTTGATGTCTGGTCTCCTACTTCTTGTTTCAGATGAATCGTAGATTATACTGGTCAAAATATTTCCTGCATCCCTTTAATTCCAGTGATGGGACTTCATGATATACACTGCAGTCACTGCTTCCAGAAAGAAAAGGTGAAAAAATCAATTGTCCTACAAGAATCTAATGCACAATCTGTGTCTTCCTGTGAAATTTTCCAGTAGGACCTCTTTTCACAGGGCATATAAACTTAGTCCAAGCTGGTGAATCAAGCTGTGTGAAATTACTGCACATCACAGCTGAAGAGTGATTCTTAATACATTTTTCCTTCTAAAAATTGTGGATATGCTACAGCTGAGCATTGTTTTGAGCCCTGGGGATCCTTGTGAAGGAGACCCATGGTCTTACAGGCGAAAAGAGCTGCTACTTGTTAAGAAAACCCTAAATAATTCCAAGAAATCTCTCCATTCAGCTCGTGTGCTGTGCAGTGTTAAAGGACATCTCACCTTCTTTAGTGTCCCTCCTGCTTCTGCCAAAATGCCCCTGTCAGCACAAAAGGCAGCGGGCAACATGCCCTGACTATCCTGGTGACCAAGGGGAAGTGATTGATTACCCAGAGAGAGCTCAACATTCCACACTGGCCACAAATATCCCTGTCCCTCCACATTGACTGCTACAGGGGAGAGAAGGTGCTCTTGTCAGAAGGGAGCTCTTTAGAAATAAAAAAAAAAAAAAGAAAAAGGAAAATCAGAAGAAATAATGCTCCTCGGTACTGCTAAATTTTTTATGCAGTTGTCTTCCAGAATAAGTCTCAGATGTCCTCGAATATTAATACTTGTAATGAAATACCCAGATTAGCAGTTGCATAAATCCTTCCCTGGGACGGAAGTCGCAGCCTGTGGGATGGCGGCCGATTAAAAAGATTGTTCCAGCCACAGCCACCTTTGCCTTAAGCTGATGCCAGGTGCTATCAGCCAAGTTAGAAGTCAACACAGTGTGCGAAATATGATCCTCTGGGGGGGCAAAATCTGACTCATCTCGCTCTCAGTGTCCCAGCGTGGTGGATGTGAACGAGGCACCGCGGGACGGGAGAATGAGGGCAGATTGCGGCGGGGAGGATGAAACTGCTCCGTGAAAACCTTTTAATACATTTTAACTAAGAGACTTGGGGCTGTGTCTTGTTCTCAATTTTGTATTGACCTTTATGGGGTTTTAAAAGAGAGCAGATTTTTCCCTGTTCTTAATTTATGCCACTTACCAGAGATCCCTGGAGTCAAATCTGTGCTAATTTACACAACGTGCAGATCCTCTAAAGGCTATGGGTTGCAGTGTAAATTAGAGCATAAATCAGGTCAGAATTTGGCCCCTGATGAAGAGCCAATGGAAAGATGTTGTCTTAAATGATTCAAAAGAAGCAGCTAAGCCTATTGATTTTTATTTAAATGAATCACGCTTGGAATAGATCTCAAAACGTTATTAAAAACTGAAACAGAATGCTCTTTATTCTACAAGATGGAAATATTTAGCATATCTACTCTCTTGTGACCTGAAGGGAGAAGCTGTACTGACAGCAAGAACCAATTCTTAAACAGTCCCTGAAAATTAATATATTCCATGAATAACAGAATCCAAATTTGATGCTAAATACCTAGATAACTTGGAAATAGCTAAGCAAAGGGGGCATAAAGAGCCCCTGTATTTTCTTGTTTATTTGGTTTTTAATGCCAGGATCTTCATGATTTACTACAGAATTTCTTCCAAGGCCGTGGGTATCTTTGCTATCTCCACATATTCATAATATATCATTTTGGAACAAATTCATGGCTAGTTTTCACAGGTGCAGTCACATTAATTTCACACCTCTGAATTTAGCTCTTTGCTGTGTATCTGGAGACCATTCATCAATATTCTCTGGAAACTGGCTTGCTCCCTTCTCAACAAATAACCATATCAGCCCCTGATATTTCCAGCCAGAACAAATTCCACTTGGTGGCTTTCATTTTTATGTGTATATTATTCTAAACATAGGAAATATTCTAGCAGATGGGAGGCAGGGTATATAGGAGCTTCTATGGCAAACTTTAAATAAATTGATTTTGTGAGGAGACCTTCTCAGCTGGTTATTACATCAATAAATCAAGAAGTATCGAATGTGGAAACATTAATCAGGTTTTGATAACGTCTTCTGGAGTCATTCAGAACGGCTGACATAAAATAGCTGTAATTACATATTGTGGCATTGTATCATGGGTTTCATATTTCATAACATTTATTCTTAGGGAATGTCTCAACAGTCTCCTATTAGTAGGAGACCATTATCCTTTGACAAAGGCCCTATTTTTCTATTCTACTGACATTAACTCTTAACATTAACTCTTAATTTTTTTTTTTTTTTTT
>VXBN01005331.1:647747-667457 GCA_013397395.1 Sinosuthora webbiana | reverse complement strand
AGCCCTGACAACCCCGCGATCGGCGGGCTCCCGGGCCTGGCCCAGGGGGAGCGGCGGGAACGCTTGTGCGCGGGCTCCTGTTTCCGGGGGAAGCGGCGGGGCGAGGCGGTGCGGCCATGGAGCGGCGGGAGCGGGCGGCCGTGGCCGTGGAGCGGCTGGAGCGGGTGACGCGGGAGCGCTTCCTGCGGGACATCTACCCGCGGGTACGGGCGGCCTCGGCGGGACCGCCCCGGCGGGTGGGGCCCCACGGGACACGGGGAGCCCTCCTCAGCGGGCAGGCAAACCTCAGGGCTTGGGTTTGGGTGTTCCCGGAAAGGTGCCCGGATCCATTGAGGAGAACGGGAGTTTAGGAGCAAGGAGCTTCTTTCTATAGGCAGATCCTGTCTGAGCTGCTGGCGAGATCCGACAGGTGATCTCTGTCCATTTCCTTTGGCAGTGGTTAAAAGGTGTGACCGTTAGTTTTGTTGCTTTGTCATCTCTTGTTTTATTCCCCCCTCACCCTCCGAGGTGCCAATTAAAAGAAAAAGTGTCTTTCTACTTGTGTGCGGGCTGGATCAAACCTGTTCGCGGTCGTGAGCAGCAAGGAACCTTGATATAGGTGAAAAAAGCTTCTCTCATGAGAACTACAGCTCACAGCCTGCACCTTAACTGTGTGGGCTTTTACATGTTTTGTGCTAAACCTTGGCTAGAAAGATTAAATCTGTTCCTTTGTCTGGCTGGATTCCTCAATGGCCCCAGCACAAAGTATGGGCTATAATTGTCTTTGCCTCTCCATATCCTTCCTTACCCAACTAGAAAAGGACACGTAGTTAATAGAGAAATAGTTCCATAATTTACTGCATTTTGTTTCAATATTCAGCATTTGATTTATGTTGCTTGTGAAGAGATCAGTTGTGACCTTGTGTAGTGGCTCCTATGTAGTGGCATTCAGCTAACTTGTTTGCTTGGATGTAATTTGAAAAGGTCACTTTTTTTTTCTGTTGGATTCTGTGATCATTCACCATTGAAATTTTTTGTTGTTCCTTAGAGAAAGCCAGTAGTGCTGACAGGACTGGAACTGGGCACTTGCACCACCAAATGGACAGTAGATTACTTGAGCCAAGCTGAAGGATCTAAAGAAGTAAAGATTCACGTTTCTGCAGTGCCACAGATGGACTTCCTCAGTAAGAACTTTGTGTATAGGTACTTCACTCCAAGGCCTCTTGTATTTTAAAGGCATGTGCTTATAACTTACTGACATACAATGCATCTGTTTGAAGCTGAGGGTGGGAATAGGAAGATAGTTTGTGAAAACATTACATTATGTATCAAAGGGTTGTCCTAGATTTCTCCCTCTTCTATTAATTCTACCCCCTGAATAAATGCAATGAGGGTGAAATGAGGGGCCAAACAGCACCTTAAAAGTGATGTCGTGAAGAAATGTTGCAAAGGAATTTCGTCAGAGCACTCTTGTAGGAAATTTGAGCCTGGCACTTGCAGCTGTTAATTAAAAACAAACCAAAACACCCTTAATATCTACATATTTACCTGGTATTTTGTTCTAGTTATATAGTGCATTCTCAGTGTTACTGAACAGTGATGATTTCTGACTCACTGATCCCCTTTGAATGCTGGTGTGTGTGTGCCAGCCATGGTATTCCACTCCAGATAGGGTGTGACTAATTAAATCCAAGCTCCTTTCAAAGTTAGCCTGTGCAGCTTTCAGAATGTTCAGACCACTGGATACCACACATTTCACCAGCTCTTTAATCTTGGTGTGGGCCACAAAACCCCTTGATCTCCTCTGGAGCTTCTCTTATGTAACTGTCAGAACATTTCTTCAGACTTCATCTAATCTCAGTCATGTTGTCCTTCGAGGGTAAAGCCTTCATTTTAGCTGTCCTTTGTTTTCCCCAGGTGGGAACGGGGTGTGCTCAGTCTGTTAAACTTCTAAGCAGGTGGGAGTGTATGCTGTAGGTGTAAATAAGCTACAAGTGTCTGAGTGGAGCCTGTTGTTCAGGGGTTAAACACAAGTTACAATCATGATGCATTCTGCTCACTGCATAATGAACTTTTGAATCCCTGAAATTGGGTTGGACTTGACTAACTTTGCCTTATCTCCATACTTCATTTTCCCTGCTCTGTGTTGGGGTTTTTTAGTATCTCTTGCTGTGAGTTCACGTGCAGTTGTTCTGCAGTCTTAGTTTTAGCAGGTTTGTAGACAGCCACATGGCCTCTCTGGTGCTCTGATGGTGTTTCATTAGAGCAAGTGTCAGGACTTTCACATACTTCACTTGAAATTCAGGAAGCTTTGACCTTTTCCAAGCAAGCCCCTCATTCTAATCTGAAGAGACAATAAGTAGAAACAAAAGAATAGAAACTCTGAGGACTTAACATGCAGTTCAATTAGTTTAAACTGATGAACATTAGTAGTACTGCAGTTCTGCTGTAAGTTGCATGCTCCTACCCCTGTTTTTGTGTTGGTTCTGGAACTCATTGAGCCAGGTTGTGACGTGCTGCAGAAACCTGAATGTTTTTCTGCTGTTTTAGCTTTGTAAGCAGGTTCATGGAGAGGTCAGATGAGTGCCAGTGCTACTGTAAGGGGGGAGATGGGGTGATTAGGGCAGATAGCAGGGGCAGAGCTGTGGTAGCACCAGAATGCATCAGTTTAAGCTGTAGTAGAGCTGTGCTCTCATCTCTTCAGCATCACATATAAGTGGACACGATAAAACAGTTTGGCTGAAGTCAGAACATTGTGTTTTGTTTGGTTTTCCATTGACTTCAGTGGGTTTTGTATTTGCCTATTCCAAACAAGCCTAAAATGTTTAGGGAATAGGTTTAAGTACTGTCAGATGCAGGTTCACATTCTAGTAAAAAAGATAACAGGATCAAGAAAAAATTTGCTTGAGAAAGGTTTCTTGTTAACCCTGTGATCTTGGTGGTTGCTCTAAATGTGATGTTTCCATGCAATAATTCCTTATCCAGTGACACTTAGTGAGAGATGGTGAGCTGCATGAATGTAACATTGAATTCATAATAATGAATACATGTCCTGTTGCTGATTGTGCTTGGTTTGCCATTCAGCCATCAACTGATACCAAAATCTGTAATCTGTATGAAAAGCTTCCATGATGTAGATAAATTTGTAACACTCTAACTGACTTCAGAGGGACCAACTCTAATGCCCAGTGACTCTTCTTGCATCTTCTGAAGTTGTCTTTAGTAAATCTAAGGAAAACTACAAAGAAACATTTGAAAATATCAAGATTCCTGTGTTTTGTATCAAAACTCCTGTGTTTTGAGGAGCTGAGAAAGCATATATTTTTTTAAAAAATCCATATAACTGAAAAAAAAAAGTTATAGATATACAAATGAAGGTAGTTACCTGTGTTCCTGCACAAATTCATAGCAGAAAATGCATGGATACACTATTGAAGTTTTCTTGATGCTGAGCTTTTCTGCAAATTTATAAAAATGTACAGTAAACAAGCCGAAAAATGACACACTTAAAGAAACAATTAAGCAAGTATTGCCACAGTTTGAGTCTTAATTTGACTGTGAAAAATGTTTTGTTCTGTGACTGAGACCATTCAGAACTCCTAAGCTCAAGAGGGGATCTTAACAAAGTGTATGAACAGTTGATGGAGCTGGATTCTCCGTGGTTCGGGTGACAGGACAAGGGGCAATGGGCACCAGCTGGAATCCAGGGAGTTCTGTGAACCCCTTTAAGACACACGGACACACACTCTTTTACAGTGAGTGAGGACAGTCAAACAATGGAACAAATGGAATAGGTTGCCTAGAGAGATTATGGAGTCTCCATTCTTGGAGGTGCACAGAACTGAACTGGATGCTGTCCTGTGCAAGCTGCTGTAGGGAACCCAGCTCCTGGCAAGGAGCTTGGACTGGAGGGTCTCCAGAGGTGCTTCCAGCCTCAGCTACAACAGGATTCTGTTTGGATATATATTGGAACAATTCACTAAAGCAGAGAAGTTTCTGAGTGTAGGATTTCTGTCTTGGGAGAACTCTCCAAACATCTGCTGCAAACATTGATTAGTCACCATGTTAAGTTAAAAAAATGAGAGCAGCCTATTGCATCTTCCATTATACTTGCCATGGTAAGGGAGCTTATTATAAATCTAGAGTTTAGACCGTGTGTTGCTACACTGATTCATGGTATAAATTCAAATATTTATATTTCAGAACTCTGCCTTTTGATGTATTTGTACGAAGAGCAGCTGAAGTCAAGCACAAGGAGTACTTTCTTACTGAGGTAATTTCCTTAGTGTCACAGTTTCTTCTGTTGGCTCTTTTGCTGGTATATGGAGAGGAAAGTGATGAACTGTAATTTAAAGTCTTACTTCAGTAAAAGACTTGATCTTCCAATTTAACTTTCTTGTGGCTTGATGCCAAAGGAAAAAATGTGAGAAGTTTTTTCAGATAACTGTGATTGGGAAGCAAATAGTTTTGACTGTAGACATGCTTTTTACCTTTTATGCTGCATGGAATGCTGTAAGTTTTGAAGCCAATCAAAATAGTTTTCTGCATCAGTCTACTGAACAACAAATTATAATCTGCATTTGCTTTGAATCTGTTCAGTAACAGCAATGCTGAAGCAGTTGACCAGTCTCCCCACACTTTACTCTTCTCCTTTCAGTTAACTTACCTTGCCCATTTCTCAAGATGAGCTGCAGGGATCAGTAAAGAGCAGTATAACAAAGTAGCTGAATTTCTAGATGCCCTTTATTTGTACCATATTTTAATGAAACTCTGCGTTAGATAAATGAGAAAATACAAGTTCTTTGTTGAAGTGTTTTGGTAATTCTTATTAAAAAACCCAAACAATTCTCTTTTTGTGTTCTCTTCAGGATGAGAAGTACTATTTGCGATCAGTGGGTGAAGATGTTAGGAAGGTAAATTACTGCAGATTAAAGTTCTAATATTGTAAAGTTGTAATTTAGAGATATTTTTTAAAGCCTGTTGTCATACAACTTACTTAGGGTCACATGGTTTGTGAATCTGACCAGATTTAGGTCAGAGTACTTCAATGTGTCTAAAATAGTTGCTGTTGCATGGGCGCTTGGCTGATCACTGAAGAGTACATTGCTAAACTCCCTTTCTTTAGCTTTCTTGTAAACTTATACAAGGATTTATGCTGATCTCTTGCTCCTTCAGTGTGATTCCTAGCAGCCATGGTTAAGAGCAGCTCTCTGGCTGTTCTTACTAATGGCATTAAGCAAGTCAATGCTGAAAAGCATTGCTGATTTGCCAACGCTGAAATTGGGAAAAAAACTAACCCCGTTTCGTATGATTGGAAATGCTTCTGAAGTGCTCCCCCATTTAAATGTGCATAGATGGTTCTCTAAGAGTTATGCCCTTACCGTTTCAGGATATTGCAGATATCAGGAAGCAGTTTCCTATTTTAGCAGAAGATGTTCATATTCCAGAGTATTTTGAGAAGGAACAGTTTTTCTCTAGTGTCTTCCGCATCAGCTCAGCTGGATTACAGTTATGGACACATTATGATGTAGGTAATACATGGGTTTAGCATAAAATGTTGCAGATGGCATTACAGAGTTGAGATAATAAGGTGCAAATCTCTGTCAAAGATTAGAGAATAGTAACAAACTTCACATATTTTGAAATAGTGAAATGAACCGCATTCAGTGGTACGGTGAATTTTAAATGTTGCACTGCTTGGGCATATCATCTTAACTGGGTTTATGTCTAGGTCCAGATTTGTAAGATGAAAGGATGTTTTATTTTGTTTCCCCTTTTTTTAACTGTTTTGAGTTTCAATTGAAAATCTGAAACACAGTAACTTTCAACATTTTTGTCTTTAAGATTACTTTCCTTTTTTTTTTTCACTCTAATGGCCAGAGTAGCATAAATTCTAGTTGTATAATACACTGCCAACTGTGCAATGATTGTAGTGGTTTCTGGCTGCAATGCAATAGATTCCAAATTGGGTTGTCATCTAACATTGTGCAGTGAGTTCTGAATAAATTTATTTATAATTCTTAACATGTGAAGGTTTTATTAGATTAGTTGAAGTCTGTATATTTATTCACTCAACTTTTGGCTGACATGTCTATTGTTACACTCATCCCAGGTAATGGACAACTTGTTAATCCAAGTCACAGGAAAAAAAAGAGTTGTTTTGTACAGTCCTCGAGATGCACCATATTTGTATTTATCAGGTATGCATGTCTTAGGCATCTAGTTAAGAGTTTGGTTTAGCTTTTCTTACACTTAGCTCACAAGTGTTGCACAGTAGAAAATAATCATTAACAGATGACTTGGTATAAAAGAAGTAATTTTTTCCTTTAACTCTGATTCTGTGTGCTTTAATCAAAGGAGAACAGCAGCTTTGCATGATTATTTTCAACACTTAACTGAAGGAGTAAAGTGTTCTGTCTGGGTTCAAAATGGCTTTTTAAATGTCTGGAAAAGTGGTTTTTAGTGTTAGTAAGGTTGCAGTTACGGAACAAATACAGACAACAGGAGAACATCTCTTCAGTGAATGAGGGGTGCCATCAGGTTTCCCTGGTTTTCAGAAGTAAAACCAGTACTGAATTTGATTCAGGAGCTGCCATTTCCAGCAATATGATAATGCTTGGTTACTACTGGAAGAGTGGGAATATTTATTCACTGAAATTTTCCTAGGTACTAAATCAGAGGTGCTGGATGTGGATAACCCAGACTTGGAGAAATATCCCCTTTTTGTGAAAGCCAAGCGCTATCAATGTGTTTTGGAAGCAGGAGATGTGTTATTTATTCCAGGTAAGGAGTAAATAGTTCCTGACCATGGCATGGTATTAAGCTGTCTTGTTTCTAATTTATGATTTCTGGAGATGGTAAGAGGTTACCAAAGCATTTCTCTGTTATAAGTAAGAGCATTGAAAGGTGTTGGCAAAACTCATTTACTTCTTCCAACTGTACAATTAACCTGAAAAACAGTGTTATTATATCTACCTACAAATCTTACTTTCCCTCAAGTGTACACTGTACACTCCTGAATTTGTGTATTAATAGATTAATACTATAAACTTACCTTCTGAAATCTGAAATTACTTCAGTGACCTGAGTTTTTAAATGACAGAATTTGAGTGAAATACCATTTCTGTTCTTCTGTAGCTCTGTGAGGCACATGGTCTGATGAGAATTATGGATGGTAGAGTTACTGGACTTTCTAAAGATTTATAATCATCTTTGGGGAATGGAAAGACAAGTTCTAATAATTTTTCTGCACAGGCAGAAAGCTGCTTCCTGGGCTGATATGACAAATTCTGGTAGTCAGGGAAGGGCATTTGAATTACTCCTATTGAACTACTCCTCCTTGTTACTGATTTAATTTTAACTCATCATGGGCTTGCAACAGGTATGACTTATCCTGTCACTTTTACATTATCTGGGCAATATAAACAAGTCAGTAAACAAAAATATAATAGGTTTTCAGGAAGTTATTCTGTAATAGTTTCTTAGCCTTGGACTTGTGACTTAATTTTTTAATGTTTCTTCCTAAATAAATTTTTGGTTATAGTTAGATAGTTTGATTTCACACTGCTGCTGATGTCAGCATCCCTGTTTTCTGTTTATGAGGTGCAGATACTTGTTTGTCTTTGCCAGTGAGTAAGCAGAGTCAAACTTGAGACACACCCAGCTCTTTTAAGACTGACTAGGGAGTGTAGGGATTTTTGAGTCCAGAGAATGGTGCTTTGTCAGCATCCTGCAGTCCATATTATTAAAACAAAAAAAACCCCACCAACAATGTAAAGGATGCTTTTTGAGGAATGTGTGTAGTTCTTATGAAGAAGGTAGAAACAGCCCCTCTTCCTAACCTTAAAGAAACTTAATGTTGATTCCTAAGAAGAAACTTTTCTATGTCTTCACCATCTACATGCAAGTAAGATGCAATAAACACAGCATTCAGACTTTTAGCTTAAAATTCAAATATCCTAAATATACCATATTAAACTGATTCTTTAAGTGTACTCAATGAAACAAAGATGTCTTGGCTTCCTTACCACAGTCATGAGGATTCAGCTGAAAAACCTCATGTCTTCATTATGAGAAGATCAGCAACTTGCCTGAGTGACCTGGCTGGTGCTGGGGGTTTACATTAATGCTGGGCAGTGTGTGCAAGGTTAGGGACTAAGTGGAAACAGGTATCTGCATTTAGAGTGGAGGTGATTGAGGGAAGGTGTCTTTCTTTCATCCTACACATGCTTATCCTTTGCTTACATTTGAGTACCTCTACACTTCAGCAATTGTTACCTTTATGAGAAGTAATGGATCAGCATAAATGTCTTGAAAAACTTCTCAAATTTGGTACAATGCAATATATTCATATGGATATTTATAAATAAACAAAAATACAGTAGTTGAGACTTTTCCTCAACTAGATTTAGTTTGGGCAATTCTGACACTTGCTTGAAGTCACATGGAAGTTCTGGACAATTATTTTCATTTTAGACACTGTTCTTTCTACAGCTTTGTGGTTCCATAATGTAATTTCTGAGGAATTTGGAGTGGCACTGAATGTCTTTTGGAAGCACCTTCCTGCTGAGTCCTATGATAAGACTGACACTTACGGAAATAAAGATCCCATGGCAGCCTCTAGAGCTATACAGATCTTGGACAGAGCCTTGAAAACACTTGAAGAGCTACCTGAGGAATATAGGGATTTTTATGCCCGGAGAATGGTGTTACGTATCCAAGAAAAAGCCTACAGGAATGATTATGGATAGTGTAACACGTTGTAATTCAGCAAGGTCCCCTGCAAGTAGAAAATTGTATGTTAGTTTGAAGACTGTCCATGTGTACTTACATACACTTTCTGTGAGACCAATAAAAACTGTCAATAAACATTCATCTATAACAAAGTTGATCTTTTAGATTTTCTTTCTAGTTTTTCATGTGCAGTGAGGTCACAGTCTGCTTGATCTGGAGATGGTCTCCTTTCTACAGTGAGACAGACATTTGCAGTGCCTCCACTTGTAACTGTACTTTTTTGGAATGTTCTACCTAAATTTTTCTGAACAGAAGTTTTGGTATGTGGGCTGACAGCATGCATGCCTCGAAGTAACTGCACATCTTTGTGAGTGCAACCTCATTAAGTTTTAGGAAGGCCATGGTGGTTTCTGAGGAGGTCCAAGCAAGCCATTGGTAGTAGCTGTAATGGTCACAGTTTCTTTTAAAGTAATAACCTGGCAGTTAGTGTAGGGAGTTTCTTCTCCCCCTTGTAGTGAGAGAGAGTGGCTATGGGAAAAAAAAACAAAAACTAACCATGCCAGGTTCCACTTGGAACTGTGCAGCAGCTTGACTGCAAGGTAAATGACTTACCATTTTCCTAGCTCAGTAATGTATTACTGGGGGGGAAATCTATCTGTTTTGTCACTGCCCCAGTGCAGTCAGACAGCATTGCTGGGCCTGCAGCTGTGAGGCACTTGCCAGTAATGTGCCCACATATCCATTCAGATACAGGCCTGGTATCTGCAGGGGAGTTCATAATTGTGGAGCAGACACAGAATCTGTTGGGAGCTGTATTTGATGTACTCTTTGTTACCATATCAAAGGGGGTTTGCACAGCACCGTTTGGGATGGAGCCTGTTTAGGCATTGTAGGTTACTTTTTCAGCAGATTGTGACTTACAAAAGCCCTGTGAAATAAAGGTGGGGATCTGACAAAAAGTCATTGATTCTTTGAAACGCCCCTGCTGTTATTACTTGTGCTGTTTGGGGAACGCAACATTTATCTGACTTAGGTCAGTCTGTTACTTCTAGCAATGTTTTTTGAGAATTGTAACTTGTCAAAAGCTCTTAGACAAAATAAATGTGTAGTGTTAAAAAAATGCTGGAAAAAAGCTTTCTTCAGAAGAGCAGGAGCTTGAACACTGTGCAGATTATTCTTCTAAACCTGTTCTTCTTGGCAGTTCAACGCAGTCAAAGTAGTCTGGTACCATGTGAATGGGCACCCAGCCACCTCAATGAATAAGCATGAATGGAAGCAGCCAAGCGATTCTGAGATTCTGACGGGCACCATTGTATGTTCTGAGGGTAGAATTTAAATTTGGGATCACAAATAGGTCTCCCAAATTTTGGTTCAGAAAGGAACAAGGATTGCTTGTGCATACTGCTGAGACAGAATCTCTCTGCCCATTAGGCTGGGGTAACCTCTCTGCTTTGTTGGACTGGTAATGTCAAGGGCCCAGTCTGAATTGCAGAGGTGAACGGAGCATATTCTTTGTGTGTTAGGACTGAATGGGGAGGTTCAGAGAGCCTGCAGGGCTCAACAAAGCTGTGTTCCAGCATTGTGCCTGCACAGCCATCACTTTCAACTCTAACTGCCAGCAGCTTCTCAAGACACTGGTATGAGAAGCACTGTGCTGATGCCTCCTTCTGCCATTCCTTGGATCTCCATTCACAAAAGGGAGGTGTTAGCTTGGTATTCTCAGGCCCCCTCAACACTCAAGTGTAAATTTTATCTTCATGCTGCCAACTTTAAAATGGAGCCTTTATTTAACTTTGAAAGGGTTTCTTCAATTTGTTATTTAGTAACTTCTCTAAAACAGTTGTTCTGAAATGTTATAAAGGAAGAATACAAGCATTTAAAAATGTATTTTCTTAATTTAGATGAAATCTGACTAGTGATAAAAATTTTGAAGTTACTGTGTTAAAAAAAAAATTAAGTTACTTAGTGCTTTATAACCATTGTGCAACATGGTGTGAAGCAGGCAATGAAGTGATGAATGAATGGTGAAAGCATTAAAGGAATAACTTCCAGATAACATAGTAAGAGAGGACAAGTAGGCACACTTAGAAATCCATTACTGAAATCACACAAAGAGTTAGAGCCACTGACATTTTGTGGATGTTTGTCTGTTAGAGATCCTGCCACAATAAAACAGATGAACATGTGTGAACACATATTAGAAAAATAAACACTGACCATCTTAAGCATTCAAAGCAGCCAACCCAAACAGTGTATTCATAGGAGTTGGGTGATGCAGACTGCCTAGGACTGAAAGATAAAAGATAATGTCTGAAATCAGAAGTTTAAACTTGGCCTACCCCAAACCATGAATTACCCTAAAAATTTGGTGACTCAGGCATCTAAAATGGAAATTCCTTGCAAGTCAACACCTGGACAGAATTATTTATTCTTAGCCATAGGAAATATAAAGGATCACAAATTATTTCAGATTTCTTTTTTTTTAAATGGGCTTTCTGTGGAAACATTCAAATGAAAAAACTGATGTCAAAATATTTTTCTTGTCAAACAAACATATAATTAAAAATCTGCCTGTTGTGTTTGTGCTGACAATTTGATGTACTTAGAACATGTTCCTCTCCAGTACCTACACAGGGTCTAGGTTAAGTGTCAAGTTAAGTGCCTAATGAGATAGAGTTTGACTTGATCATAAAGGACCAGAAATACATTTATATTTTTTTTTTTAAATATGCATGATGAAACTGTTTGTCTCATTCACACCGTTGGTTTCACAAGACTGACTTGACTAAGATGAGAATGATTTTACCATTGTATAGGTGATATTACATCTGATGTGATCCCAATATGCATTACTTCACAACTTCAGAGAAATTCCTGTATACCCTCGATTCTTTTTTCCTCTCACCAAAATGTATCTTCCCAAAGCTGGTATCTTCTTGCAAGTGATACAGGTGTTGAAGATGCACGTTCTGAGCCAGTAGCTTTTACAAGGGATTCTCTAAGTTGGTATCACTCAATAAGCAAAGGTTCTGGTGTTATGTGAAGGACAGATGAAGTTTTACATTTTCTTAGACAATTACCCAAGTTTGCAGTAAAGCTGTACATTAAGATTTCCTATTTTACTTTGGGTCAGACTCTACAGTGGGGACAGATTCTGAGCTCTGTATGTAGGAATTTTTGGGAGCACCAATCTCTCTTAAGCAGCGATTCCTGAGAGCAACGAGCAGATGACTTTGTTTCCAACTGTTCAGGTCTGTTCCTTGTAGCAGATTGAAGCCATTAAAAGAACTGCTCAACCATGTCAAACACGCAGCTCCACGTGCAGTGCCACGTTCATACAAAAATGCTCAGAAGCTGTAGCTTGCAGTAATAACACAGATCATAGCAGTGGACAATTTCTGCTGTAAAAACATTTATACTTCAGCTGTCAAGCAGGACATGAATTGCTTTTAAACTTCCACCACAAAACCCTAATGTATTTCTCATGATGGGGAGTGGGAAGGAAGAGCTAAGCACAGGGTCTGTAAGTGATAGAACAGCTTTGTCTGACACCCAGGCTTAGGAGTATTGCTCAGAGCATAAACTCTGGTGTGGGAGAAGAGCCTTGTCCTGCCCTTCAGCTACTGCTCTGTCTCTTGACTGGTTTTTATGTCTTGCAGCAGTGCTTTCTTTAGAAACAACTCAGCTCTGAAGTGCCAAGTCTAACAAAAGAAACTAGCAATCATGACTGAAAGTGCTCTTTTGAGAGTCTACTGAAAGAAAGAAAATTTATTCTGAACCTTGAAGTAATGGCACTCTGTTCCTTTTGAAGTACATAAGGTGTTTGTACACATGAATTAAAACCAGAAAATTTATTTTTCCCTTTTTTATTACCAGTTGCTTTCCTGGTCATTTGCCTAAGTAGAATTTGACACTTTTTGGGTCACTTGGAAACATAACCAAGCCCTAATGACAGGAAACAACAAAGCCATTATTACCTTATAACCCACACTACACTATATCCAAAAAGACTGCCTGAATCAGTCTTCCGTGGTTTCCACGGTGATGTGGAACAGCTAATCCACTGCAAGTGGGTTTTTTTGTCAGCAGGAGCTGTTAATGCCACCAGAATGAAGTTAGTCAGGAACAGTATGTCTGGCACTGGAAGAGGCAGTGCCTGTCTGATGCACAGGTGTTAGATGATCTTGCATTACTGGCTTAATGCTTCATGTTACTTTATTCCAGTTAAAAACAGTCACCCTGCATCTGAACAGTTAAGAGATCAACAACACCAACAGAAAGCCAGCTTTGGTCTTAGGTTCTCCATCTGCAATATTCAAATGTGTCTAAATTTTCATCAGGTTATGATCATTAGAAGGTAATTTCTTTTAAATTTACCATCATTACAAAAATGAAATGAGATTTCAACGTAAGATTTGTGAAGTAATTTTGAAGGTGATTTAAAGAGGCTGTCTCTTATGGATTGCAGTCTTGAGACACCTGCCTTTGCTTTTGTATTGCACAAGGGCACCAGACATATCTGTGTTTGTGGGTTCTGCTAGGCTGCAATGCACCTAGAAGTGTCACTCACAACTGAGCACACACATCCCCAAATTTTCATTGTTAATCAATTCTTTCTTGTATTAACTGGTAAGACCCCATGTAATTAAAAAAAAAAAATTCAAGGTAAATGAATGGCTATACCATTAACCTCAGTGATTCAAATTTCAGTCTGTACAACACAACAAATATTGGTTATGTGCAGAGATGAAGTAACTATTACAGCTCAAAAAGAACATCCAGGCAAAAGCTGAGTGCATGCTCATGCACAATCATTTTTATCTGTGCATATCCACAATTATAACAGCCTAACTCCTGAACTGACTTAGCAGTCTTATTTAAAATAATTTCTATGACCATTTAAATACATAGCACTGTTACATAGCTGTTGCTTACCTCTCTCATGTTTGTTTAGAAAAACAAAACGGCTTACCATAAAAGTGCCTGTGCAGGGAGGCAGCAGGATTTTATCAATGGGAGGACAGAGAAAATTGCTCTTTTCAGCCACGTTAAGGATGGGACCCTTAATCATCTTCCAGAATTAGGGGCCAATACTGATTAATGCATCAGCATTTGCAGAGATGTAATTAAATAGTCCCAGATGGGAAGAAGTTCTCTAGTATTTTAGATTCACACAAAATAAAATCATTTAAGTCACCTGGACAATTTCACAGAACAAGCCTTGCTTTAAAAGAATTTAGCAGTCACAGTTTAGAACATGTTAGTAGGTCTCAAAATCTGAATGATGCCTTGTCTATCGTACCAGAAACAAGCATGTAATACAAAGAACACCAATCATTACTAGGTTGTACTAAGGACTGTGTAATGTTGCTCATTCCATTAAAAAACAGAAGTGTCTTGAACTACACCAGTATAAGCAGGAGAGCCACCTAACTTTAGGCATTTACATCTAAGCTTATTAAAAACTGCCTTTACTGTTAATGTTGAAAAATGGGCATATGCAAACTATGACCCATTTCATCCTAACATAGAAATGTCCCACCCTTGGCTGCTTCACGCCACCTTTGCTGTGTTTGTGAGATGCCAGTAAGCTGTTTTAAAATTATGGATGCTGACTACACAAATACAAAGCCTCCTTGAAGAAAAGTTATCAAATAAATCTGATTTTTTAAATTAGGTTTCAAAAAACACCTGATAAAGCTTAATCCACAAAACTGCACATTCCTTGTTTAATGGTCTTTATACTCACATCAAAGTGGTTTCACCCATCAGAAATAGTTTATTTTCTACATAGTTTGCAAAATTTATTTTTAGCATGCATTGTAGTGAATGACAGAGGCACATTCCAACAGAGTACTACAGCTGTTTAAAGAATGAAAAACAACCAGTCAGTTTTCCCTCCACAACACGAGGTCTCATAACAAGATTAGTTTTACAACAAAGTGCCTATTCTTCAAAGTAATGCAGCAACACTTGAGCCCATTTAACAGTTATTGTAGGCAGCCTCCATCAAACAGGTTAGTATTATTTTCATAGGACAGCCATCCAGAAACTTTTGAAGACAATGTCAATATTTTAATAGCTATTTCCAAAAGCTTGCAACAACGTAGTCCTGTTGTTTTGGCAGGCACAGAATTGTTTAGAAATCGGTCTCTGATCTGCAGTGTTAGTGGATTGGGGAAGTGTTAGCACACCCAACTTAGCCTAGTCAGCCTGAAACTGAGGGAGCAAAAGCAATAGAATGTTCTGGGGGTTTTGTTGGTTTACTTTTTAAAATTTTATTTTATAAGTGGATGGTTAAATATATTTCAAGCCATTTGCAGGCTTTCCATTAAAACCACTTCTTTAGGTGACCCTTATCTCCTTTACAGACAAAAAGTCCTCACAAATGCTCCAAATGTTATCAAAAGGACCAAAAAGGGGGAAAATGTTCCTTGAAACACGGTAAAAAGTTGTTATAAGCCTATTAAGATGGCAATCAACAAATAGGATTGAACAAAATCTCCAAGAAACAGCTTAAAATAAAAAAGCAGATGGAACTAAATTTCAGGCTTTTTGGAGTTTGTTTGCATGCTGCACTTTTCTCCGACAATTAAAATACATTTCTTTTGATGAACTAGGTACATTAATCTAATTATTAGATAGAGGTCTCTTTCAAATTGTAAGGTGCATACTGTATGCATAAGCCTTTCTATCACCCTTAATATTTTGAGAGTTAAAGAAATTTTCTTAGAAGTACAAAACACTTTTCTCATTGTTCAATGATCACTGATGTGCACAATTTCTACCCAAAAGTTGTCTACAGGGAACCATGTAAGTTTTAATGAAGAAATGATTTCTTCTTTAATGCAGAAAGATCACCCAGGACTTCCGTGGTGTAAGAGTCACAGGAAACAAGGAGCAGGGCAGAGATGTCACTAAGCCATCAAACACAGAACCGAAGTAGAATAAAATGCCTTTTTTCAGAACCTAGCCACAACTGTCTGTGTAATCTTCACAGTGTTCTGCTAACTTGCTTTTGTATTCCTATACTTCCAGGAAATCCAAAACCATTTGGAGTTACTGGTTCATTGTTAATAGCTGCAGTTGTCTTTAAGAATGATTCTAAGCTTTCTAGATAAATGGGAAGTTACTTGCAACAGTAGGAAAATTCCATTAATACCATCACTGTCCATCTTTCAGGATTTCTTTCTTACGAACACTCAGGTTTGGTGTCTGAACCAGATTACATCTTCTGTATCAAATCTGGCTGGCTTTCTATTTAATTAGAGGTTGTTTTTTTCTGTAGGAAAAATTAGGCTCCAAAAATAAGATTTTTGGATGGCTCAAGAAGCAACTACTGCAGTACATTTGAAGGAGATAATAGATTTTAAAACTGAGGCATTTTGAAAGAGCTCCAGATAACACAGTCTAATTTTTTTTTATGCAACTTGTAGTAGATCATGTGCTTATGGCGCAATTTAGAGCAACATCAATGCAGCAATTATTAAGGAAAACCTTGCCACCCCAAGGCAGGGACACCACCTCTTGATGTGATAATAAAGGTATTATTGCTGGTCCTTACAGAAGTTAACAAAGCAACATCAAGGTATGTTGAAACAGGAACAAGCTACACCTTAACATTCTTGGTTACTTAACATAGCTACAGCAAAATTTTCAAGCCCCCAGGTGAAATGGCTGTTCACCAGCAGATACTACACAATTAATTAATCAATCACGCTTCAGAGTGACAGAAATGGCAAAGCGCACATAAGGAAGAGAAATGCATTGGCACTATTATTCCAAAGGTGAGCATCTCTGACTTTGCTTCAAACAGGAGAAACGTTACAAAACTGGAAGATTTAATTACCTAATACAACAGGTTTCGGCAAAATATATAACTAACATTCTTCTTACAATCAATTTCCTTAAGCCAAAAAATTAACCTTACATCTGTGATTTACAAAGACCAATACTTTTAGCCCTGGAAGCCACTCAACTGAAGTATCTACACATCAGAAATTCTCAAGTACTTTAAAGTCCCATTAAATGTAGTATATGATATTAGACATCCAGGACTAAAAATTCTGCCAACAGTTTAAGAATAAACATTCACATTTAACAAAAAACCCCCCATGTATAGGATTGTTCTTCATAACACTTTTTTTCCAGGAATCAAAAAACAACATCTGTTATAGTTATGGGGTCCCAATATGCCTTTTTTAAGCTACAGAAATTTATATATACCATCTATTAGCAACACAGAACTGATTTAGTATTCTGTTTAGAAAGCATCTGCTCAAACCTGAAAATCTAGATGACAACATTTACAGTGTTAAAAGAGCTTCTACAAAGAATATACTGTTCATATACATACAGTCTCAAAATACTTCATGAACTCTGAAATGGTTGTCTAAGGAGGGGACTTCATCAGCAAAATGCAGTTGATCATTTATTTCCACGCCAAATTCTTCAAGTATCTGTACAAATTTCTCATGCTCTCTCCCAATCCATGACCTCATTGTGTCGAACACTTGGTATGGTGTAACATGAGCATGGACTTCAATTCCTGTCTCTGCAAGTTCTTTCAGCAGTTCAGGGTAAGTAACCCAAGTATTGCTTCCTCCCGAGTGACCACCATCCAGCCAGTAAATTGCTTTTATGTTTTTTAAGAAGGCATCTGTATTCTTGTCTTTTTTGGCTTCCTTCAGCTCATAAAGCAGCTGGTTCAAAACCACGCAACCTTTACTGAAGCCGATCAAAGTAAACGACGCTGCACCTACAGCAGACGGTACCATGAAGTTCACAGCAGAATTATTAGAGCATTCACAATCTCTCTCCCTTTCTTTGGACGAGCAGCCATTTGTTGTTGGAACAGACTGCGGCTGTGATTTACAAGCAGCTATTTTTGCATCCTTGCTGACACCATGCACACTTTTCTGGGACAGCAGAATATTCTGAGAGAGTCTGAATGCATTAACCAGCAAAGCATGGAGATGCTTGAAAGCTCCAAAGTCAGTGCTGTGCTCTGGTGCTCCAAACATGTTACTTGTCACAAAATTGTCGTAACAACTGAATTTGTGCAGGTGCATTCGAGAACACTTTATGACCCAAATAAAGCTATTAGGGAACCGGCGAGCAAGTATGGTAGCAACATTTTCAAAACTCCAGTGCTCCCACTGAAAGTTTTCTGGGTGGCAAGACATGACGTCATGATAGTTCTGAAAAATTAAAAAAAAAAACAAAACCAGAAAAGATGCATTACTGCATTGTGAAAAGATTCAGCTCCAATGTTCTCATATTTATAAGAAAGGACTGTGAAAGAAAAACATGCATTAGAGACTCTCACTTTTCAGGTTTGCAGAACAAGAAACACATTAAATAAACTGGTATATTTCAATTTGCTTACTTTAATATTTTTACCACATATTTTTAATACCCCCAAGATCAATACAATAAAATCAGCACATGAAAATATTCATAGTTTTTCTTGACTTCACACAAAAAGAAAATTAAAATATTTTTCAACTTAGTATGACACAGAATACACAATTTTACTGTATTATCTCCATCTACAGAAATACTGATTATCTTACTACAAAACAAAAACACACTTAAAACTTTGTAGTAAGTTTTCTGGATTTTATACAGAAACAAAAATATCCCCTCTCATTCAGCTGTAGGAAATTTTCATTGCCTCATTCACATCCATAAAGGGCATAGATGGAAAGAAATTAACTTTCAAGTCATGAATGAACCTCATGTCCGAAATCTTAATGGCAAAGAATACTAGTCCATTTATTTTACTAAGGAATAATGAAGCCATATGCAAGAATGGCAATCAGACAAGTCTTTGTAGGCCATCCCAATCCTTAAAATAAAAACACACAAAATTCTGCATCTTCACCTGACAGAAGGGAAAGCCTTTTCCCTTGAAGAAGGCACTACCCCAGCTTTTGAGAAGGAGTAATGACAATTGAGATTAGCTGGCTACCAGAGCATGTTGTGTTAGAGAGGTGGACCACGGGCTTGGAGACAGCACTTCAGAGTCTCTGCAATTTCTTGCCAACTCAAGAGACCACAAGTGCCTTCCCAGGAGAGGCTGAGAAAGCGTCAGTGCCTGTCGAATTCCCAAAGGACGGTGTCTGGGATGTCCATACACCTGCACAGAGACACGGGGCTCTGCCTGGGGAGGACAACCGGGCACCTTAGGGTTTCACTGTCTTGTCTCCACTGACACTCCCTGCCACGCTTTCAGACACTGCCATCCCAGTGTCACCCTCAGGCAGTGCCATAGGGCTGGCGTGAGTCTAGAGATGGGACACGGAGCTGCTGAAGGGGCTGGAGCACAAGTCCTGCAAGGAGCAGTTGAGGGAGCTGGGGGTGTTCAGGCTGGAGAAGAGCAGGCTCAGGGGGAGCCCTCATCGCTCTCTACAAGTCCCTGAAAGGAGCTGTAGCCAGATGGGACTCAGTCTCTTCCCCCGGGAGACAAGAGGACATAGTTTTAGGTTGTGCCAGGGAAGGTTTAGGTTGAACATTAGGAAGCACCCTTCACAGAAAGGGTGATTAGATATTGGGACGGATTGCCCACGAGGTGGTGGAGTCACCGTTCCTGGAGGTGTTTAAGGAAAGACTGGATGGACATGGCACTTAGCGCCAGGGTCTAGTCGTGATGGTGTTGGTCATAGGCTGGACTCAATGATCTCCAACCTAAGTGATTCTGTGAAGACGACTCTCCTCCCCTCCACTACTGCTCCGGCTCAGGTTTCCGGAGGGCTCGTTCCCCCTCCCTGTGCCCGACCGTATGGGGCAGCGAGATGCTCCGACGGCCGCGGCGGGAGCCGGGCGAGGCCCACCCTGACAGCCCTTCCGGGGACGCGTCCCTCTGCCGCCGCTTTCCCGCGCCCGCCCTGCGGCCGCTCCGCCGCCCGGGCCCCATCGCTCGCCGCCCGCACCCGCGCACCGTACCTGCACGTCCCCCGGGAAGTACACGACGTGGTGCTGCGGCGACGGGGCCGG
>VXBN01005331.1:559039-647493 GCA_013397395.1 Sinosuthora webbiana | reverse complement strand
CGCCCCGCCTACCAGCCACGCCCACCGCCCCCCTCGAGGGGGACCCGGCAGGGGGCGTCTCCCGCCCCGCGATGACGTCAGGAGGCCGTTCAAAGGGCGGCGGCGGGAAGCGCGCGGGGCCGCGAGGAGCCGGTGCGCTCGCGCCGCCCTCGGGGCTGTCCCGGAGCCGTAATTCCTGAGGGGAGCCGGGCCCGGAGCCGGGGAAACCTCCTCCGCAGGGCCGCAGTGTCTCCGAGTGTGTAGCTGTAGAAATTACAGTAGTAGGAGGGATCTAGCCCTCTACGTGGAGCTGTTAATTTCCACACCGGAAGGCATGTGTCTTCGCTTGGCTCCTGAAGGTGTATTAAAAAAAGTAAATAAAAAAGTAGCTTTGAAATACTGGCTTTGGTTACGCTAGTTCCGCTGCATTGGAAGAAAAGCTTTCACGTGCACTGGTGAGAACTCTGAATTTTATACAGCAAACAAAGCAAGGAAACAGAGCCTTTAGTTTATTTCTAAGCATTCACGGTTCCTTTTTCTAGAATTTTGATATTTCACATATTTATTCCTTTATTCTATTTTCCTGTTTTACTTAAAAACACTTGTATGAAAACCTAGAAGCCTACCAAATACCGAGCCTGTCTCCCGTTGGCTGAGCCACTTCAAGAAAGGAGAGTTAATTGAAAGTTAATTGCTTAGTCAAATAATCAAACTATTGACTGTTCTTCTCGTTGGAAAATTCAACAAGTTAAAGGAAATACGGTGACAGTGAGGTTAGTTGTTAGTGTAGCTAGCTAGAAACCAGCAGAATACTTTAGAGCGGCTTATTTTTTTTGAAGTGTAAGTTCTAGTCTGCGTGTTTTTGTGTGGACTGCCCGTGGAGGTTCAGTTCGAGCTTTGATGTGCTCATGGTCTATTTGGCACACTCAGTATGTCTTTGGGCTCATGCTAGACTTCAATAATCCTTATATTCCAGAGCTCCTCCAGAGAGTGGAGCTGCACCTTGTCATTGAGGATGCCCTTAGAAGCCCAGAAGGAAGTTGTGTTGTGATACATACTTGAGATTTCCCTGTTTGGTGTGTAAGCAACACATATTTTTCTTCGGTTGCAGAAATCAGAACAAGCCTGATGTGTGGCCCTCTTGATTAAGGGAGGAAGACATTTTAAAACTTTTTTTTCACTTCACACGTTTATCGGAGTAGCAGAGATTAATTAAAATTTTTGGTGATTTGAATTTTATAGGTTCTTTATTAAAATAGGTTTTTTAAAGCTTAACGTTACTAATTTTTTGTATGAAAATTATCTTTGATATCGTTACAGCTTTTTTCTCGAAGACTAGGAAAAAAATCCAATTTTCGGTCACCAGAAGATGGCGTTGTCCGGCGCGATTTGAAAAGTCCGTCTCAGAAGAGCCAGAAACATTCAGGTGTTTACTTTGGAATTTCCCTAAGCACATACTCTTTCTCCTGGTCTGAATTTTTGAGATATTGTTGTAGAATGTTTTCTATATTTTTCTGTCTGAGCATGCCCTGAGGCTCTGATCCGAGTGGAAACTTTCACAATGCCTCTGCTAATGAAGCAAAATTATTTTGGAAAAAATCTCTAGCTCCTTCATTTAACTATTTATTTCAGTTCATGCAGACAGATTTTCTCAGTCCAATTTTGAGCAGTTCAGGTCCATGCTGGCACTAAAACTTAATTAGGTGGGCTAATGGAACCTTCTCACTTCTGTCCCTTGTTGAGTACTGTGCTGAAGAAATGCTAGATAAGATCTGCTAAATGCACACACATAAGAAGAAACTAGTGCTCTGCTTTCTTCATATGAAGTAGATAATATAAAAAATGCCTACAGAAATAGAGCAAAATGTCTGTGCTCTGAAGATCTGGATATTTGGACCTTGATTGCTAAAGTTTGCTTGCACAGGCACAGCTCTATTATGATTATTGAAACCTGATGAAGAAGCAGGGATCCACTGCAGAGAAGTGCTCGGGCAGAAGAAAATTTTCATGTTCGTAATTATTACTGAGAAACATGAATAATTACTGTCAGTATGGTGAAAAAAACATCTGTGCTCTTCTCCTCTTGTGGCCTATATTCTCTGCAGTGGTTTCTGCAGATGAGGGATTAGCTTGCCCAGAAGGATTTACAGGCATTATTCCCATTGTGGGGATAGTTACAGCAACCAAAGGGGGTGCTGGTACTTCTGCCCAGAAATACTCATTTAACTGTGGTGTGTTCATGATGCAACTGGTACCAGGTAATTATAACTAATACATAAGGTTGTAGACAGGCTTTCATCTTCATCCAAAATGCTACATGAGCCTTATGGGAGAGCATGGAAATTAATCCATATCTCAGAATTCAGACACACACCATGACCAAACTTCGAAATGGACTTCCTTTTGATTATAGGAAATAATGGTGTACGTGACCTGTTTTTCCCACTTAAAATAGAAAGCACCAATTTGTTCCTTCTCTTAAGAAGTTCCAAGAAATCTTCTGTGACATACTATAAATTTTAATGGAGACTGATTGCTCTGAGTTTGCTTCCAGTCTTTGTAATGTGGCTATTGTAATATGTAAGTAAACTCAATAATTGAGTGTATTAATCCTTACATGTCACCCAATGGAGGCACAAAATATTGTATTCTTGAGAGGCCTTTGTTAGCCTTCATGTTTGTCCTTTTCTCTGTGATGCCTCATGTCTCCATTCTTCTGTTTACTTATTCTTAGCTTGCAGTGCTCTCTGTTATTGTAAAAGGAAAAATCTTTTCTTTTTTACATGCTGCTTCTCTTGCCACATCTCCTCTTCTGTCCCCACGGCAGCCCTCACAGTTTCCACATACCAGATCTGTAATGAGCTGACCTCTGAGTTGCCAGTAAAACAGCCTGTCCTGCACGTGCACTTCACTGCTCCTTTTTCGCTCCTTCTGTATGTTGGACAGGAAAATGAAGTGTATAGTATTTTATCAGACTTTGCAGATGTTTACCCATACATCTCAGGGAGTCTGGCCGAAAGAATGTGTATCATGGTTGATTAGCAGTGATGAGAGAAATACATATAAAATCTAATTCCTCTGGGGAGAACTGATGGCTTATTCACCTTTTCAGTGTCTGAGTTTCCATATAGAGCTTTGGGGCTGCCTGCAGGGTGGGTAATTAGTTTAACCTGTCAGAGGCAGCCAAATCTGCAGTTTCTGAGTAGAAAGGGTGCCACAGCATAAGTCTCTTTACTACACTCAAAGCACTTTTTCTGAAATTGGCTGTGTTTCATTTCCTTTATAGCACAAATGCTAATCCTGAGCTTCCATTCAGGGCATGTATACACAGCATAGAACAGAACTCAGGTTGTATACTTTTTCTTAGACCAAGAAAACAATCCATAGTTTGTTTGAATCATAGCACTTACACTAAAGTATTGATAGGTACTTCACCAAGAGTCTAAGTGAAGAACAACCATCTGTTGATGTGATATCTTTAGCCAAGTATTTAATGTATTTGAATTTCTATCTCTTCATATGTAGCAGCTGTAATATTTCAGGAGAACATGCTCCAGAAAAACATGCTTCCTGCCCAACTACCGTGCAGTGTACATGTACACATGTTTGCAGATCTGTGTATTGTATTTTAGTTTCCTTTTAAACATTTTTCAATGCATATGCGTTGAAATTGCTAGTTTGCATTTTGGCAGAGGATGGGAATAGCTGTGAAAACACCTGTTAAATACTGGTGGGAAATTCCTTAGCAGTTGATATGCACCTGTGTCTTTCACTATTGAGAGAAAGTGCCAGGCCTGGCTTGTCATTCTTTTAGGTATAGTAACACTTCCAGGACTGAGCTGCCTGCATCTGTGGTGGTGTGTGCACAGAGAAATTCCCAGCGGCTGCACAGTAATGAACACCTAGGTCTTGGCTTGTAGTTTTATTAATGGCAACAGTTCAAATGAAATTACAGCCATTACGCTGCATTGTAAGAACTAAACAATTTACTTCTGCCGAAATTCCTACTGACAGCTCTGCCTGCCAGCATCCATCTTTTGTGTGGATATAAGATATTCAGGAGATGGTAGTGGAGAATAAATCACTCTCTGGGCAATTTACTGAGTTGTATGAAAGTGAGAATAAATGCTTTTCAGCTTGAAAAGTAAATCCATGTTTCTTTTATATCAGCTGTGTGGAGAAGCTGCTAAAACACAGGATATAGGATCTCAGTTTTGTTTTTTTTAATGCTAAAAAAGTCAGAGTGTATGAAGTATTTGGAACTACTGTACTGTTTAAAACACCTTTTCCTCTTTTCTGTTTCCCTGTGGAAATTGGTTTTAATCTTGATTAAAATTGATCTTAAAATTGTTTAATCTTGATTCTGTCTACCTTTGTAATATCTTTCTATCAGTCATTTTCAATGTCTCTGTTGGCTGCTCTAAGTGAAGAGTAGGACTTGCAGAGCAAATGATCTGGAAGGATTGGGAAAAATGCTGAATCAATAGATTGGGATAATTCAAATGAATGCCTCTACTGAAGGAAGCTGGGGGGAATTCAGCTTTTACGCAACGTGTTTGAACATAATAGGCTGAAAATTCAGTGTGGTGGCTCTGCACACTGGGGCCTGCGTGTGCTGTCTCTGTCCTGCTCCAGTGCCCAGAAGACACAGTGGGTATAAAGGGCTGGAATCACTTAAATAGAAAAATTAAGAGCAAAGTGCAGGAGTGCCCCCCAAAAAACATCGTTAGTTCTGCTGTTCATTGAACGCATACTTCAATGACAAGTTTCTGTGCTTTGCAGTCTAAGGGTGTGAGAAATTTGGGACTTTAGAAAGCTCTGTGTTGCCTGGTGTAAGTCAATACCAATTAGGAAATCTGTTTGGGATTTAAAAGAATGCAAAATAACCCAAGGAGTGTAATAAAAGGGATTTTTTTTTGCTTAAAGAATTGGACAAAACTCAGCCCCCTGATAATTTCTGCAGTCTGAGGTTTGGCAGTGAAATTTTGAAATTTTGGCTTGTGTGTGCTTGTATCCCAATTTCCCTTCTCTCTTCTTTTCTTTAGAATATTCTGGCTTTGTGGATGGGTATATTACAATGGGTATTCAGCATAAGACTAACTTCTGCCATTCCTTTTTTTAGCTTGCGTTGCCACATGCACAAAAATAAGGTCAGAATTTGGCCAAAGACAGTTTCTTTGCACCATGGGTTTCTGGAATTTATACCACATCCACTCTAGTTTTTCCTTCCAAAAGTGGTTTGAGATGCTGCTTGCGTGATATATTACAAATAGTAGGAAAGTAGGTCTTCAACTTGAAATTACTTGTTTGTCAGAGAACAGTATTTTGTTAGGAAGAGAACTGCATAAGCTCAGGGCTTTGAGCTAGCTTATTTGTTTATGGGATGCTGATCTAAAAAAATATTATTCAAGTAGAATATGTTTATATGAAATAAGGGACAGACTTAGCCATAGGATATCCAGTGGATGTAGATGCTTCAGCTTCCAGTTATAATCTCCCATATGTAATGACAAGGGAAAGTATGTAACTGGCAATGTTTGTTATTTTACAGTATCAGGCAATTCTTCTTTGCTCTTAATGCAAATAATCCTGTCACAGTCAGTGCTTCATGTGGATGAGGAATATCCCTTTTATTTGCAGATAGACTTGGAAGATTTTAGCACTTGTAATACATATAAGGCTGTAAGTAAAGGTATCTCTAATTTAAATTATTATTAATCAGCACCTGCTTCTGTTCAGCTTTATCAAAAGCCTTGTTTTTAAATGCAGGCAGAAAATTATGTATATGCTTGTTCAAAATGGAGAATTGAAGTTTTTGCTATTTATTGCACAATAAAAATCTCAAATTTTTATCTTCCTCTAGAGCACAAAAGTAGTCAAGTAGAAGTGGTAAGTACATCTCCAGATGATGCCTATAACAATCTGTTTTAATTAATGAAGCTCCTTTTGATATGTTACGAAGGTATCTATTTTTTTTTTTTTATGTTCCAAAAGAATTTTTAACTCTTGTCCCAAAAGAAACTTCCGTGACTTGAAGATGAGGCTCATTTCTCACTTGTCTGATGTACAGGAAGCTGTATTTAAATATAAGGAAACACTTCTTTCCTGCAAGGGTCATGAAACACTGGGCCAGGTTTCCATACTTGGAGATATTCAGATGTCCTGAGCCATCTGCCCAAGCTGAACCTGCTATCAGAAGGTGACTTGGTGTAGATGTCTCAGGATGCCCCTGCCAACTTTAGCCATTCTGTGATTCTCTATTTCATCTCAAGCAAGCACATGTGTAACCTAAGACTGAAAAGCATATTGCAGGCTGTGTTGACCTGAAACTAAACCTACCTGTGGCACAAAACTCCTCTGATCTTCTTGCTTGTTCTAAGGCCTTTGGATGTAGGTGCAGAATTGTGTTTTGTTCTGTTAGGAGGTCCCTGTCCAGACTTCACTCGGCTGCATTTGGAATAAAAGCCCACCTTCAGAATACCCGGTGACGTTCAGTGTTTCTAGCTGGTATAGGTTTGCCCTTTTGTGTTTTTCTGAGGAAAAAGAACCAGCTAAAACCACAAATCAAACAAAGATTAAAAAATCCCATAACACTAAACCAAAAAACTCTCCTTAACTGATTATCAAGATTTATTTGGTGCCACCTTGGGAACTTGTTTTTGTTAAATCTATCAGTGGAAGCAATGTGACTGATAGCAATATGAATTGAAAAATTTTGGAGGATGCTTCAGCAGAGGTGGCTGCCAAAAACCCCTACACAGTGAGGTGTTAACAGGGTGGATGTTTTCTGCCTATCTGGATTGTGGTTTTCCAAAGCCTCTAGTTTGGCTGTGTTCAGCCTTGTATGGCCTTAAAAATTCAGAACAATAATGACCAGAATATTTCTGTTTTCATATCTGACGAAAAAGACTAAGCTGTAGAACTGGTTTTATCCAGCATTAGCAATCACTACAGAAAAGTTCAATAGGAACAGGCGAGAGAACAATTTCATGTAGTCCTACTATAGCCACTTGCAACAGACAGCTGAAATCCATGGATCCTCAGTGAAAGGATGCACCTTCAGATGCTGATTTAGAGCCAGAGATCGTTTTGGGAGACCGTCTAGTAAATGGATGCCTCAGTTTGGTGTGAAATGCTTCTTTAAGCTGCAGACAGTTTTCATTGTGTTCCTTACTGAACTTAAGAAGCCTCAGTTCTGTGATGTATTTTTTAAAGTTATAAATTCTTAAACCTGAGATAATAAATGAAGCCATAAATGCATCTAGATTCCTGGACCATTTAGTATGAATTTATTTAACCTGAAAAATGCTTGAGGAAAATAAGAAAGAAGGGTAGTGAACTATATTTCTCCCTTTTAATAAAACAAGGATTCACATCTACTTTAAAAATATATCCTCTCAGAAATTTAGTTTTTATTGAGAATGGCAGTGTTTGGATCCATTTTAAGAAATGTTATACATAAATAACTTTCTGGGAGGAGAATACATTATTTTCTTCTGTAATCACTGCTTTTAATTTTCTTAATGCACTTTTCACTGTTGCTTTGTCTGAATACATTTTATTTTTGCTTCTCTAGACAGGATTCTGCCACAAGCATTTTTAAATCAGACATTAATAGCATAGTTCACAGTTGTTACTGCCAGTGCACAAACACAAATACTGCATTTGTGTTTGGAGGAAAAAGCAAACATCAGATCTTAATTATGTGCATTTGTGCTTCTGTGCTTAAGCAAGCTGGCATAAGGAGTTTACATCACTATCAGTTAACTGTAGTCTGTATCTATCAGGATCACCAGCTGGATGGTTTGCAGTGGTGAGGGGGGTTTGTCCTATTTTTTTGCCTGTTTTTAAATGGCAGGATTGCCAGGGAAACTTGAAGTTTTGTGTTTGCTTTATCCATAAGGAAATCAGTAGGACTTTAGTACTGAATGCCTAACTAAAATAATTTGATTTATTTGCAGACTGTTTTCAAACAGTTTTTGGGTTTCTCTGTGGGATTTATTAGGAGTGAGTAGGCCAAGCATTAGAGCAGAGATCAGAATTGTGTCAGTCTGCAGAATAACCTCTCGTGTGTTTTGTGAACAGACAAAGGATGAATGGATCATCTGCCCTTTGGAGCATGGATTAAGTTTGTCTGTCATAACAGGATTCTCCTCCTGGCATTTTTAGGCACATTGGTAGTGAAAAGCTATAAAACTTGAAAAATGTATGTAGGGCATTCAGGCTTTGGATTGCTAGTCAGTTATTAAAAACCATTATTGTGATTCATCAAACTCTGATGGATCACTAGAATCATATAATAATTATCCCTTCTTCCATCTTGTAAGGTGTGGGAGGTGCTGAATGTCAGCATAAGTAAACTCTCATATAAAGACATTTATTCTTTGCAAAGCAATAGAAACACAAAACCTTTATATGCTGAAAAAAAAAACCCAAGAAAAGTTACACAAAAGGTTCTGTTGTAGATCTTGGCCAGATGTCATTTGCAGAAAAAGAATAGAACTGGGCTTAGTAGGAGTTAAGTGCCGGGGAGTGCTCAGAGAACCTCCAACAAGGACCTTTGATCAAGCCACTGCTCAGAACAAAAGAAATACCAGCTAAACCTAGGAAGGATTGCATGCCATGCAGGACCACAGGCCTTTATCAATAGAACTGTGGCAAATAAATCAGGAATGCTGTCACCCAAGGTTCCAAGTATATGCAAATTGTACCACTGAACAAATTAAAAGTTTGGTGTATGCTTTTGGGTCTATGTAACTCCACTCTGTCTCACATTTTAAAATCTGGTCTTCTAATGTACTAGTATTTTGGTTTGGATTGATATTGTAAGCAGTTGAAAATATTTTAAATTATTTTTTTATATATTTAGCTAAGAATATGAATTTGATGTGGTTGGCAGTGAACAGCAGAATAATTAGAATTGGTTGACTTATCCCACTTTTCATGTAAATGGGAGTTAGCATTTTTTCTTTCAGTTAGAAGCTTCATTATAATCTGGAGACTCTTGTTAAAGTGTTTGCTAAAAGGAATGTTACAAGCAAGATGTTTTCATTTTGTGTGCAGCTAGGAAAGTTTTGTTGTTGTTTTCCCAAAGCCCTAGGAATAGTTGCTTTTTTTTCTGCAGTGTGAAGTTGAGTCCAGCAGACTGAACTTTAACATCTTATTCTTGAGCAAGAGGCATTGGTGACTTGGAGAGAGACGTGATCATTAATTGTATTTCAAAGTTTTGGAGCTAGAATCTTGAGCATGAATTCAGTTTTGATCATTCTAAAACATAATGATACATCAATTTTGTTGCCCTTGCCCAAAGAAAAGTTACTCCAATCGTTACTTGCAGCTGAAAGGAATTTGTGTAGGTCTCTCTTAGGTTCCATTTTTGAGTAGTGGAAAGTTTAGTCTTTCTGAAATCAGCTCGTTTTTCTTGCTCTTTTAGGTGAAACACTCAACAAGAAGGCCAAGAGGCCCATCTTTGGAACATGAATTATTATTTAGGTGTTACTTTGTAACATGGACAATGAATCTGATGTGGGTGGATAGAAGGGGACTAATGAAGGACATCTTGTCTGTTTTCAGTAAAGATCTTTGTATATACCAAAGGTCTCCATTTTTAGCACACTGCAATAAAGGAACAGAAAAGATAGCAAAGTAAAAGAAATCAGGCCTATACATATTGGATATTTGTGATTAAGAAGCCACCTGGAGACAAGGAACTTTGAGAAAGTAATATAAACTGAGCATAAATACTAATGGGGCAAGTGGTTGCAGTATCAGCCCAGAAAGTCAGATGGGTTCCCAACAGGAAAAGTTTTGAAAAGCTGGAAACTGCTCTTCATTTTTTTTTTATAAAGATACAAGAAAATGTAGAACTGGTGAGGATTTGTGTTCTGACAAATCTATTTTTCTAGTGATTATAGGTATTGGAGCCATCTCATAGGTATGAGATGCAATAAAGCTATGGACACTCAGGAACTGGCTCCACAAAGAGGAGACAGCAAGTGCTATCCAAGGCAGCAGGACAGGTGGTGTGAAGGACCTGTGGAAGATCACTTTTTGCCCACAATGTGAAAATCAAACAAATGTGTGGCATGGAAAGTTTTAAGAATAATGCACTGACTTTGCATGAAGACTGAATATTTTTAATACTGTGTTCTTGAAAATACCTCCCATGTGTCTGTCCTCAGTCAGCAGAGGTGTACTTTAAAGGATTGGCCCCTGACCATGGAAAGAAGACTGCTTGGATGGCACTAGCTGGAATCTCTCTGAAGGACTGTAAGCTTTGTGTGCCTTAATGAAAGGCACTAGGTAATTTTGCAAAAGGGAAAGCAATTTCCATCTCACTTTATAAGATGCATATATGTATAATCATATATCTTAAACATATGGATTTTAAATCTTGGCATTGAAAGCTTTCCTCTGTTGAATTGTGAAGGGTATGAACATAAATAGTCCTAAATTGCTGTGTTCGTGGAAGCACAAATGAACTGTGTGAATCTAGAATAATTTCATGTTAATTACTGTGTTTTATTCCAATGGTTTAATTAGAGAATGGTGTCACATTGCCACAGAATATCACAATTTACCTGCCCCATCTGACAGTCTTTTGGCTTTAGTAACAAATGAAAGCATAGTCCATTTTGGAACAGCTTTGAAGATGTGAGATGAAAATCTTATTTAAAGATGGATAAACTTAATATATCCTTTTGGAAATTCACACAATGAAGTTAACTGACCTTCTCAAGATAGATTAGCAAAGTGTGTCAGTAGTCAAGAGCATTTAAATTCCTGACTGTGTCCCTCTTTTTTAATCATTCTTTCCAGATCAGTCTACAGAATGGTGCTCTCACTAGTGACTGAGGCAGTCAACAGAACTGAATTGCTGGGTATATATTTTTCCTACAATGAGCTTTCTTCTTGTAAGTAACCTACCTCTTTAGAGTTTTGTTTTTGTTTTTCCTGAGAGGAAGAGGAATGGGGTAGATAAAAAGAGTGTCAAGTTAAATCTGAAAGAAAACTTTCGCATTTCTTATTGATACTTATACTTGAGAAGAAAATGGACATCACTGCAAGTTAACAAAATGGAAATGTATGTATATTAAAAGGATTGTTTTGTTGTTCTTACCAGGAATAGAATGCCTTGACTAACCATAACTGGTTTCATGTCTTGGAATTGGGGTCAGTGGCCAGGAAGAGTTCTTATAAGAGATTTGTAAGAAATTTAGTATTTCTTCTAGGTGTCTAAAGCAGGAGATAATATCTTGCACCTTCTTCAAATAAGCTCCACTGATGATTTACTCCATGGAATGTAAGGTTGTTAGTCTGCCTTAAATCCATGCCTTTTGGAGATGCTTTTGAACCTTTTTTAGTTATAGTTTATGTAGCAGTGCTGAATTCTCTGCTGCACAGCAAATTCAAGTTGCTGTCTAAAAATTAAGCTCTGAATTCTGGATGAATATCTGTGAAGTAGGCCCCGTATGACCTGCAGTTCTTTCAAAAGATCTTATCTGCCTAGAATTACATGCGAGAATATAGTTTTGCTTTAAAACTCTATGCTGTGTTGCTGTCATTTAGCTATTGCAGATGTTCTTGAATGTACAGTTGAAAAAAAAAAAAGTTATAAATAATCCTGTGTTTAGTAGTCCTCTAAACCAGAAAGGGATTACAGTTAGTCAGGTGAACTGGATGCTGTATTAGCAAGGATACAATGACCCAAATTACATTTTCTGTTGAAGTACTGTTAAAGATTACTCTGTTTTCATCCGTACAGCAAACTTCAGACTCATTGAATTTGTAGGTACCAATTCCAGTAGTACAAAAACACAATTTGCAGCATGGCTGGGAATTCTGCTGATTTTTCCTTTGAGTACCTGTTATGCTTTTTAGTACTCCTGCTATTGATTACTTCGGTTTCTTTTCGTTGTAAATGTTAACCTATTTTTGTGTGCTTGTTATGTTTATTTTGATGTTAAGCACATCTCTTTGCAGCCACTTCTTAGCAAGTATTCAGAAGACAAATAAACACCAAATGGAGCTCATCCTTGTAACAGCCATGTAGCAAACCTCCCAACATCCTTTGGTATCTGGTAAAGTTAGTGCACGCCACAGCACAGGCACAGAATTCATTGATCCCACTCATGCTGATCTCTGTAATACTGTACCTCATGTGGGGCACTCCAATTCCTTACCATGTCACAACAGTTGATCTTACCTGCTTCAGTATTGTTTCTGTGCCACAGGTACTAACTCTTTTTTTTTTTTTGCTTGTCTGGTTGTTTGAAATAAGAACCACATAAATGCTTAAAGTAAAATACATGTTTCCTAACCTGATGTTGGCTTGCAGTTTGCTTTTGTTTTGTCAGATCTGACACAAGTATTTTTCCTGAAGTCCATTCTGTTTAAATGTAGCCATTACTCATATTTTCCACTGTAAACTTGGATGCCACTGTGGAACAAGCCACAAAAATGTGAGTTTCATGACAAAATTGTAGCCCAAGAATTTTAAAGTTCAGGAGTCATCTTGAGTGCTAACTAGCATTAATTGAGGAGGCAGATTTCCCAATATTACTCTATTGTCTGGTAACTCAGGCACTTCTCATATAGCATTGTTTGTTTGCTCCAAAACTGATCTGTAAAAAGCATCTGAAAAATTGGAAAGCTAGGGTTGTAAAATGGATCTAAGTTATGGAATCTAAGTTTTACTTCAGAATTCAAAATTCATTGAGGCAAATATAATCTTCTCAGGACAAATAAACCTCTTAGTGAAATCATGCTTTTTAGAAAAGCACTGCTTTGAACAATATTATGCAGCTTCATGTACTTCATGGTTTTCATCTCCATGTGTTTAATAGTTAACAAGCTAACACAGATGAACAAAGGCTGATATGTGCTTTTTGACAACTTGGGATGAAGTGAGTGAAAAGCAGCATAATTCATATGAACAGCTTACAGGGAGCTGAGTACAATACTCAGTACTCTGAGTATTGTCATGGCTGTTACCACTTGGCTGATCTCAAGAGTTATATCACCCTAACTTCAAGGGCTGGATGCATTTTGTGTCAGGCATTCTTATTCTAGAAGTAACATGCAAGATAGTTGGGTTCTCAGAGGATAAGAAATTAAAGTGTGAGAGAAGAGAGCAGAAGAGCTTTTTGTTTATTAAATTTGAAATACAACTCCTAAATTGCTAATAATACAGTTTGTTAAAGGGCTGGTCCCTTCTGGTAATGCTACATTTTCTGAATCTATCTCATGCATAAAAGTTATCTTGTTTGAAGGATATAATAATTTCAGTCATCTTTCAGTTTATACTTGGAGCATGGATCTCTCTTAATTGGTTATTAATCTCTTCTAAAACTAACCTGGCCAGAAGCATAATTTGTTGCTATGATCTTCTGAGCACTTAAGCTTTTCTGCTTCTTTAGCAAAGGAAAGCAGAGCCTGGCTTTTACCCTCTTATTCCCTAGCCTAATCAAATATACAAAGAAAAGAGAAGGGAGTGGTTACACTCACCCTAAGTGTGTGCTATTAACTGCCCCAGTACTTTTCCCAGTACCCTGGCCTGTGTGATTTTCTCTAAAGCTGCATTGTCAGAGTTCAAGTCACCAAAAATTGCTTCTATTTTTTGCAGTTTCTACTGCAGGATGCGGTTCCTTAGCAATACATAAGTTAAAGCTGGTATAGTCCTGTGCTCCTAGTTCCATTATTTTACCCTTTCCTGTTAGTGCTCCTGACCTTTGTGTGATTAGGGCCTCATTCTGCTCCAGATTAGTCACTCTTTTGTTGGCTCGTTTTCTCCATTAGAATTGAGCATGTTTCTTGGGATGGAGAAATGTGTGGGCAGCAGCAGTTGAGATTGAGCTGCTATGGGACCTCTCACTGAGAACACACTGATGTTATAACCACGGGAGGAGCTGTTCTGTCTGTTGCAGCATGGCTCAAATATAGAAGTTTTATAACAGCATCTTTCACTGAAAAGGACTCGATTAAATTTGTACTGAGCAGTTTGGAGTTCCCAAATTTTGCTGAAAGAAGATTAAAAAGAATAATAATCAAGATACACAGATGGCAAAGCTGCAGTTTGGAGAAAGGAATTTAGCTGTTCCCTCTCTTGCCATGTTGTGAGCAATTTACTTTCTATAGCTTAGTATTCAGAACTGTTAATCAAATAGCTGTGGGCATTTGTTCATGGTAGGTATTTTGCACATGTGCAGCTGCATGCATTTGACAACTCAGATTCTGAGCTGATATTTTTGATTGGGTGTTTAGGTCACTTAATGTATCTCCTTTCTCAGACTGAATGACTTTCATTTACTTTGATTAAAGTTTCCTCAATAAATATTTAGTTCTTAAATGATCTATAAATAATTCTTAATACTTATAAATTTCCCTGTAAATCACTTGCTGACAATTGAAATTACTGCTAAATATCTACAAGCAATGGCCATGACTGACAGTCTGAGACAAATTTGAGCTAATATTTGTGGGTGAAAAAGTAAAACAGATTTTTCTCTTGTTTCCACATTAAAGTGTGCTCTAGTGCTACAGTGCATTTTTATGCAAACAATTTGTTTTTCTGTCCTAAACCATTTTCTGCCCATAGAACATCTGTGGATTGTAATAATGTCATCTGAACCTTTCAGCTTAGTATTGATTTAAAATATTACTCTTGTGGCATACGGTATAAATCTTGCTGTAATGCATCTGTTACATATATGCCTTGTGCATCTTCACATCTGCCTCTGGAGAGCTGTCTGGTAATACCAAGTTCAGATACGAAAGGTGAGGAATGTCCTCAGTTCCTCCTGACCTCAGCTGAACTAACAGTACTCGTGCTTTTGTAGACCACTGCAGGATGAGCAGTGCCAAGGAAATCGCCATTCTGTGTCTCACTGAAAGTCATCACTGTTTCACTGACTTCAGACTCTTCAAAGTAAATAAGATTTCAGTAAAGTGTATAGCAATGTACTGACTTAAAAAAAGGAAAATCTAAATTTATATACAGCTTGCAATTAGATAGCAGTGGGATAATTTCTAAAAAGGAAGAAGTACCAAAATGCATACACCATATTCTGCAGAAGCTGTAACTACAAGCCTAAATTTTCACCTGTCTTGCAGAAAGCATTTTGCCCTGTTTAGTCAATGTTTAAAAACCAAATTTGACTAATGTTTCAATTTTACTCAAACAGATGGATACATTCTGACATGTATGTCCAAGCAGGACAGAATGCAAAGTCTCCATCTCATGATGACCTTCCCAATGAGATCTGGTCATACAAGCAATTACTGTGCCTCTTTGTTGTCTGAGAACATGGCAAACTGCTGCAAACTTATTTTCTACCATGTGTGGTTGAAAGCAAACGCTCATTTTTGTATGGTATTTGATTTTGCTTGAAATTTCACTGTATTTTGAAATTGAACTCTAGTAGTATTTGCAGGGCCAGCATGGCTTAAAGCAGAAAACTTTGTGGTAGAAAAGATCCCTGTGTATTCCATATAACATAGTATACTTTTCTTCTTCAGGAAAGGTTTTTTTTGTTTCTCACTTGTATCTTATCAGCATAGGATCAGATGCACCCAGTTTTACAACTCTACCTATTACTCTGATTACTAAATTTGAGGTTTGTGGAGTAAGGAACAAAGAGATGAAAAGCACTGGGCACAGCCCTGTACTTTATGAAATGATTAGAATATTTCACGTGGATTAGACCAAGAGTTGGAGCAGTTTTGCAGAGGTTAAAGGAAGTGTAATGACAATGTCTGAATTAAACATGGCTCTGTTTGCTGTTGTTGCAGCAAATTGTTTACCACATTGCACTGCAAACAATGCTTGAGCATTATAGAAGAAATCAAGGGTTTAAGGAACAAGAGGAATGCCAATCATGTTTGTATTCTATATGCTGGTTACTTTGAGTACCATGGCCTGTGATAGTAGTGCATCTAGCTTGAGCTGCAAGAATTAAAAGTTTTTCTAAGAGAAAGAAACGGAAGAAGAATTTATGCCCAGATTAAACATCGTATTTTAATGCTGAATTGTAGTAAGAGGCTTGGTTATAATAAATCTTGTGTATAAGCACTCCTTTTATTGTTATTCTGTTTAAAGGTCCTTCAGATTTTCTCTGCTGAATCTTTCTTTTCTGTTGTAGATATTTAAGTCTCATCCACACATTACACATTGTTAAGCACAATGGCATTGTAGAGCTGTTTCCACTGTTACAGTAGTGCAACTTGAATGATTTCTGCTTTACAGGTTTGTGCAGTGAGATCAGACCTGGGTCACTACTCAAAGTGTTGTTTCTCACTGTGCTGCCTGACTTATTCAGTACAGAATAAGATACAGCAAGTAGCTCTTTTGCATTTATTTAGAGGGAGGTTCATCAATTCGTGATCTCTTTGCTCTTCCATTCTATCTTCAGGTAAGATCTGACAAAAGCATCTGAAACCCAATATAATTTACTTTTTGTAAAAGCTTTTTTGGGTTTGTTACCTTGATTAGTTGTACCTTGCAGAACAGGGCTGGTAGCAGGGGTCTTGGAGTTAGTCTTTTGGTACAGTACACTGATTCTGGGAAGTGGAAGAATAGGTGGGGAGATAGCCCTCTAGACCAGAAACTTTGTATTTTAGAATTTTTTATTGAAATAATCCCCCAAAATTATTAGTAAGAAGTATCTTAAGGTTTTCAGTAGCAAGAGGGGTTTTGTTTTTCTTTCAGAAGAGATACTCTCCTTTACAAAGACAATTAATCCTTTCTTATGTTTTACTTAAAGTAGGAGCCCATGGACATGGGTTTCATATAAAATTCCACATTCTAGGAGTAAGCATTAAGACAAGTTCAGCAAGGATTCTTTGGGAATTTTTTCCTTTAACTTGAACTTTTCCTTCTATTTTGTCACCTGTGTTTTTATTTACCTGGCCTTGTTCCACTTCTGTAATTGAATTGACCTCAATGCCTCCTCGTTTATATCTTTGTAAATGAATATTGGGACAGACTTTGAAATATTTTTGCATATGTTAGACTTCCTTTAAGATCCTAAAAATTAGGGTTTGATTCTTCTCATTTTGGTCATTCATTGTATCATTTTTGGAGCTGAGTAGCACTGAACACTTAACTGGGTGTATGGGAAGACGAGTAGCATGCAACTTCAATCACAGTGCAGACTGCAGTATGAAACCCTTGCTTGCTTTATCAGTCATTTTATAGATTGGTTTGCAGAGCTATATGCAACTGTAATTACTTTCAGCTTCTCAGCACTTAGTAAATCTAGAAAATGTCATTATTCTGGGGTCTCAGATTTTACGGAGCTGCACTTCCCTTCATTTCATCGGAAGGCGGCAGCTGTCTCCTCACGTGTGAGTCTCACGGGTTTAGCTGTCCTGCCTCTCCCTGTCTCCTTGCCACCTGCTGGCAAAAGGTGGAAGCCCGCAGCATGTGGAAATCAGACTTCCTGCTTCTAGGGAAAGCCTCTCTCCAGCTTATATTTGACACAGTGCACCGAGTCCTACCTGTTTCCCAGCAAATCTACACTTTTTGTCTCAGAGTAAAACACCAAATTTAAAATCCACAAGGATTTCCAGAGGGATTCAAAGCTGTTAAGCCTTCAACTAGAATGAAAAAAAAAAAAAAAGTTTTCCTAGCTCTTTTCTCAATATCAGCTTGAAATGGTTTTGTGTTCTATGTTTGAGGGGTGAGTCTATTTGCTGAAATAAAATGTAAACTTTAAGGCTTTGTGTAATTTGCATATATTAGAAGTAAATATGAAGTTTGCTTCTAAAAACTTCAATCTTGTGCTGTAAAGTGGTCCCATTAAATCTTTTCTGTTAATTTTTTTAATGTTACCACATGTTGAAAAGCACTGAAAGAGTTTCTGTGAATTGAAACAGACAACAGGGCTGTGTGTAGGATACTGTATGCTGAGTTTGGAGGTGTTTTTTGTTAATGGCAACCACCATAATACTTTAATACTCATAACTAATTTAAAACTGATTTAAATGCAGCCTTCAGTTCACCTTCAGTTCTTTACAGTGTAGTAGTGAATCTGTTCCTTCACACAGTTGGAACAAATTCTGTAAATGTAAAATAACTGTTCCAGCATCTCTTGTGACATTTAAAAACTTAATATTTGTAAAAATTTGTGCCTTTTTTTTTTTTTTAAATTACATGATCCTATTTTCACATAATCTTTACTGCTATTCATACAGGGAAGTAAGCTATATTATTTTGATAACCTATTTGCTATACTACATGGCTAACACAAACCTTATAGCTTCCCTAAGGATGCCGTTACTAAGGCAGTTGTAGGATATACATTAGTGACTGCCAGTAGTAAATATATACTTCTCTGATGCAATGTAAAAATAAAGCATGCTGCAGCCTCTCAACATTTCCCATAAGCAAGGCTGCATTCTTTGAAATTTTTAATATAATGAAATGTATGGTATAATATAGGTAGAACTTTTGGGTTTATGTGTATGTATAAATATAAAGCATATGGGTATGCATACAAATATTCGAGCATGCCTCCTTCAGTGAAAACTATTACTTCATCATATGCTCAGAAATGCTGCCTTTAGTTAATGCTGTTTTGCTGTTGGTTCTGTTATGATGCTTAATTTTTAATGGAATTTAAATGTAGGTTTCTTTATTCTTGGACTATTTCACATTGAATTCCTCAAGGAACTGTGCAAGGGCAACATTAGGTTTGCATTAGTGTTATTTTTCAGATCATGCACATTTTGCAGTCATTGAGGGTTCAAAGCCCATGACACTTTAAATAAGGTGGCCATTTAAATTGTAGACCTGAGAGCCTTTCAATTTTTAATGTTTGGTTTCTGACTAAGAAGATGCTGATATAATTTGAGTTATTGGGTGGAACACAGTGAACTGCTCATGATGAAGTAGGTTTCACTGAGGTAACCTTGGCAGTGGGGCTGATGGGATTCATGCCAGTTAATCAGTCTAAGTATATGAATTGGAATCCCCAGTTGTGTGCTGAAACCTGGACATTGGCTTGGTATAATTGTGTCCAAGGTCAGATAACTGGATAACAATTCTCAGAAAGACAGGTTTTCTAATTAGAAACAATTACTGCCAGAAGGACATTCATTCTTCCAAAGTACATAGCCATTCTGTTAATCTGTTACATTTGTTTGAACAGGGTTTTTGTGGCTTCTCAAAGTACTAAGCACATCTTCAGCTTGCAAAGTAACTTTGTAATTCCACAAACTGCTTAAGCTGACAAGGAGCAATGCTGCTGCTTGGAGGTAATTATATTCTCATTCCAACCATCTGATCATTCCAATCATTTCTCTCTCCCTTGCTCTATTTCTAACCAACTGTTTATGTGCATAGTTCTCTCTGAACTGATTTACTATCTTTGGAAAGAGTGAACTGGCTGATCCTGCTATAAAAGGAGCTGGAGAAATTAGAGACTCTAGCATGAATGAGGAGTTGCTTTCATCATGTGAAAACAGTGATATGGCCAATTTTTGAGTCATTTGTGTAATCAACAACCACCTGAGAAGATGGTATGGTGACAGAACAGTATTCATGCTGCTCTTAAGGGGACACATATTAGATAAATCACCCCAAAATGAGTTTTCCGTAAATGCATACAAAAACTGACAGTTCAGTTTAGTGCTGCAACTACTTCATTTTGATATAGGAGGTCAGAGCCCATTGAAGGCATGTGTTACACTCTGTCACCTTAATAATCTAATTACTCCTCACTAGCAAAATCAAATTTTTCTTGACCTCTGAAAAAGAAATAGAAGTTCTGGGTTTTAATTTGTATTTGCTGAGGGTGGGATGAAAACAAACAAACATGGTATACTACGAGCATTGTGCACTGTATTTTCATTGGCCATATTGTTCCAATATCCTTCTAAGTAATTAAAAGTGGTGTAACACCAATCAAATGACAAAACTGTCTAGTTCATTGGAGCCCACTGAATTGAATACCTGCTAGTTAAGAAGATAACTCTGCTGTTTATTTTCACTGTGATTGGTTGGAGAATGTTGACTACTTTCATGCCAATATCAGCTCCTCATTGTGCTTTTTTATGGGTGACAGTGCAGTAAACCCCATCTTTAAATATGTCTGAAACACTCTTGCAAGTCACTCCAGTTGCAACCTAGAGTAAATTTGAAAAGTGAGCTAAAACCTTGCTCATTGTTGAGCTGTATCCCACTGGATAAATAAAATGTTACATTGCACAGAGAAGAACAGTATGTAAAGGTTAAAATGACATTGTAGAAAACTAAGACTTGCATTTGTTTGAATTGCTGTGCATTATTTTTGCAAGAGAAAACTAGTGGGTTTAGAGACAAAACAGTTAAAAACCACCAAGTTTTTCACAGGAGAGTGGAAAATAATGAAAATATTGTGTTTAGTTTCAAATGTGGATGAATAAGAAAGTATGTGGTAGTGTGAAAAGAAATAGCTGTCATAGATTGAGAAGGTAGAATCTTGTTTCCCGTTTCTCATATTGAGAGGAATCCACCTAGTGTTTAAGTGATGCTCTTAAAATGTATAAGAGCAACTTTCTAATTAAATCTTGGACTTCTGTTACATGGTACTTAACGACTTGAGTCTTGAAATTTGCATCTGTTCTGTGGCTACAAGAATTACTGTTCCATTGTAATGGGCAGGGGTACAAAGAAGAAATCCCTAGTTTTCAGGACATGAACCGGATTTAAACTTTTACTGCAATCACCCTTTCCTGAAGTACTTTGAGTTCCAGCTACTACTAAACATAATTGCCTGTCCCAAACATGTTTGAATTATTCCTATGACAGTTATACATATAAGTATCTCATTTTATGGCTATGTGCCATTTCATTCCAATTGATTTTTACCTCAACCCAAGCAAAACCTGTATTTTTTGTATTTGAAAATTCATATTTTTCTTTATTTATATGATCTGATCTGACCCAATCCCATTCCTTCATACTTATGTACGTGTGTGTGAATATACATTTATATTTGTTATATATTTTTTGTGTGTATGAAGTGTATATTTATTTTCTTACAAGTTATTAAAGACTTGTTTAGTCCAACAAAGTGAAAATGAAGAGAGAGTGTGATAGCTTTCTATACAGAGAAACTAGAAATTGAATAAATACCAAGGGGGAAAAGTTATTTCAACGGACAGAGAATGTTGGTAAAGAGCAAAAAGACAATATGGAGACAAGTAAGTTCTGTCAGGCACTTTGTAGAAGGCTCAAACTACCATTGGAGTGAGGCTTCAGAATGGCATTGTTAGAATAGTGGGAGTAAGGAAACCCTGCTGATTTTAATTGAGGACTTGATGAATTCAAGTAGGATAAGATTAAATCAGCCATAGATTGAACCTGTAACTTAAAAGGTTCTCTCCCCAGTCCCATGTCCCTAAATTCATAGCTTCACGTGCTTCAATATGATGTGGATGTAATATTAAATTCACCTTACATATTATACTACTCTTAAATAAATTGATACAATTTCTTGAAATGACAAATTCTCTTTAAATTTTTATTGTTCAGCACATTTTTGCCAGATGAGAGAACTACTAGAACTTCTCTGTAAAACTTCTGTGCAAGTTGCCATAGCAATTAAATCAGAGTTCTATGGTATTCTTTTCTTAAGTCTTAATTCTGTTTATGATTTAATAAGTATTTCATATTTATTCTCATTTTTCTGGCTTGTTACGGAATAAATTCAGAAATTCTTGATTTCTTGTGTTCCTTGCCCTAAATGTGCTAAATTATAGCAACTTTTTAATTTGCACATTGTTTGGAACTTTTCTGTCTGCTTAGGTTGCTGGACAGCACAGAGCAGGGCCAATGATTTCCAAAGATCTCTAACAAGGTGGGGATCTGTTCCTGTACTTTTAACATTGTCCCTCAGTATGGCTCCATTTGTCAATACTTCTAAGCTGTACTTCTAATTAAAAATAATAATTGACAGGCCTTTCCCCCCACTTTACTATTGATTGTACCAAGTATGAACTTGGGAACAATTTACTGACAAGGCTCTGCTTAGATCTTTGCTTGTTGTAGCTTTTCCCAGAGGCTAAAAATTAGCACAGAATAAAAGATAACTTCTCTCCTGGAGTGTTTTAAAATCATTTGAGAAACTGAGGGAGGGAGAAACGAGAGTGATAATGTCTGTATTCAGTATTTCTGCTGCAGTGACCAAGGGGAATGTTCCTTTGGTTCAACCTGTTTAGTTCGAGCCATCTCCTATCCTGAGTCATGCACCCTTGCTCATGGAGCCCTGCGTTATGTGGACAGTCACTGTGGTATGCATGGGACACAAGCTACAACTGAGCATGGCCCAAAGAAAGGAGACTTAGTGGGAATTCAAACTTTTTGTTCTATGGAAAAATCCCCAAGAATTTCAGGAAGCTGCAGGAAGTTATGTTTTTTTGGGAGGGAAAAAAAAAAAAAGAAAAAAGAAATTATAAAGCTTTGCACAGAGGGAATTCTAAAAAATCAATATTCTTGAAAGCCCTGAAAATACAATTTGTTTTTTTCTTGTTACTGAAGTGGAGCAGACAGCTGTTCCCAACTCCTGTGAGACATCTTGTGAAATCTCCTTGCATAAACAGATCCTGATAGCAAAACTGATTCTGAAGATCCCATTCTTGCCAGGTGAGCTGGCAGGAGAGTTGCCAGTGTTACAGCAGAGCTTTGTTGAACATAAAATATGTTTCAGGAAATTGTTTTTATGAATCATATTCTCCAATGAAAATCCACTCAATGACAAAATTTCTAGTTATAATTAATTTCCGGTAAAAATTAGAACTTTTCCTAAAGGCCATTCAGGAAACTTCTGTCAAAGTTGAGAAGTGAAAAAGAACCTTTTTGGGGTCCTTGCCTCATTGGCAAGACAAATTCCAAAATGGAAATGAGAAAATATCTGCTTCTCTTTGTATTCATAAGATCATTGGTGATGACTTGTGCTAGAAAATGTGTTTAATAGAAAACCTTTCCAATCTTGTATGGTAGGAAAGCAATATTAGTTTCTTTCAGTAATTTACTTTGTATTCAGTTCTATTTAGCAGTTGCCTATGATGCTCCTGAAAACATGAATGTGTTGTTCAATTTCTCATCCCACAGGTTTTTGGCTGAGAAATTGTATCTTTATAGATAACAGAGCTCTAATCTTATTTTCTAATAAGCTACTCTGTGTGAATCATAGCCTGGTGTCTTCTGGAAAATAAAAAGTGCTTCATTTTGAATTTTGATTTAGAAATTTTTTTTCTCATTGAAGCGAGAGCCTGTCTGGGAAAGAGGCTTCCTTGTCATATCTCTGACATACACCTGTTTTTGGAATGGGTCAGATAGAAGTTCCTCTGATTTCCTTAGTCGCTGATAATGGCCTGTGTATCCTGGCATGTCTGTGGACCCTTTCTGGCTGTGGAAAAATGATTGCACTTTGGTCTTTTCCTGAGCCAGGCAGAAATGACTCTTTTTTTTTTCCTTTTTTCTCTTTTTTTCCTCTGTTTTCCATCTCAGGAGCTTGACATAAGTGGCTTTTGTGGTTTCTGGCTCCAATATTTCCAGGTATGGGCCTTTACTGATCAGTCATGTCAGTTGGGCAATGGAGTAGGAAAGATGTTGTGTTATTCTTGGATGACGTCTTTAGGAGGAAGGATAACCTGTACAAACCTCAAATTCCAAGCAAGAGAGTATCACATGTCTTCTGCCTCTCCTGCCTGAGAAAACAGGCACGGTGTTTTTTGCCTTTTGGAGGACCTTCTAGCAGGGCTTTCAGCTGCAGCTGGGAATCTTGGAACCTAAACTAAAGAAGCAAAAGTCTGTTGGTGTGGTGTGGTTGACCTTTGTAAGGTTAAAAATAGAAACCATTTGTAAGGTCTGAAATGGAAACCCTGCACACTTGCCTATTTCTAAACTTGTTTGCTGTGGGGCTTTTTGGAGTTAATATGCATTTTATCTTTGAAAGTTATCTGCAGTGCACACTCAGTATTTTTCTAGAGGCTTATGGTACAGATGTGTGGTGTTGTAAATATCAATGATATAAAAATAAAAAATCAATGAACAATTTCAAGAGAACCATATGTGCATTACTCTAGCAAGAATAACATGTATAGGATGGGTCCTGTTTTTATTGATGGCATTTAGGAGAGAAATGGGCTCCAGCTGGAAGCATGCGAGTAGTCATCTCAACAAGTCATGTCTGACAATATTTGCTTTACAAATTAGGCACATGCTTCTTTTCTAGCATTAACAGTGATGATCAGTACAAAAAAAAAAAAGGGGGGGGGGGGGGGGGAGGGTGCAATTTAACTGCTGATTTTTTTTTAAGAATGAAAGCTGCTCTTTTCTGTCAGAATGAAGAAATTTCCCCATGGCAATGCCAGAGAGAAATTCTTTTCTGAAGCATGGGAAGTGGCAGTCACCAGCTCAAAACTGTGCTTCCATCATGTGGCTTCTGCTTTTGCCATGAATCTCAGAAGTGCCTCTTGCTGATCTCTTCCAGAGAATGGCTGAACAGCTTCCCCCATGTCAACCTAAGCATAGCTGGTATTGCAGTCCCTGCCCTGGCAGGCCTTCAGCCAAGACATGAAACAGCAAAACCGGTCTGTAAAAGTGGAATACCCTGTTAGCAGAAATCAGAATATGTAGTTACAAGACATCTTATCAAAATAACATTGTCTTTGAATAAAATATCTCTACTGAACAGAGAAAAATTCTTTGCATTAGGTTGGCTGAACTAGACAGCTGAAGAGCTCAGATACCTGAGCACTGTATATTGCTCATGTGTACATGATTATACATAGACTTACACGTGTGCCTATATACACACATACATACAAAACCAGATATAAATCACCATGTGTATGTACTTAGGCATCATCCCAATCTGTTTTCCCAGACTTTTTCTGGGAAGGAGTGGGGACTAAGTAAGATTCTGATACTGATGGCTTGGAGGAGCCATCTGTTGGCTCCAATCCATTTTGTAAACACTTTTGTATTGTTGCTGTGCCAAATTTTAACCATGTGTTAAGAGAGTGACAATTGATGCATTTACAGTAAGGGCATTCTTATGTGTAAACTCTGCTTACAGTTTAATTTTGAAATATAAGACAATGTCTCTGCAGTCATCCAGTTTAATTTTCATAATCCAAATGAGAAATCATGTACTCTTCTATTTACACAGACTGTCAAAGGGCAGCTGATGCTGTAGCACAAAGCTCATTGAGATGAGACGTGTTATACTGGCTGAAGACCTGGTCTTCATTTTGATGTCATGCCAAATGCTTGGGTTGTTGCTCAGAAAATAATTCTTGTGCAGAGATGCAAGCTCCAAGAAATGTCTCATATAATAATCTTATGTACTAACTTTTGAATTAGTAAAGGAACATTCAGAACTACTCATGAGCTTAAATTGTTTTTTTTGTATTCAAGTGATATAGTTTATCTCTGCACTGTAGAGAGAACATCAATAGTCAGTGCATTGGAAGTGACAATGAACACTGAATCAGTTCCAAGTAACTCTTCAATTAATAGGACAGAGACAAAAGATAGTTTGGAAAATGAAAAAAAAAAAAACAAACAAAAATCCTTTTGCTATAATATCCTTTCAGAGGTAAGAGCAAGTCCCGCTTTCCAGAACAAAGGAGTAGGCAAACAACAGGAAGTAGCTTCCCTGAGCTATACAAACCCTCTTTCAGCTACCACCTCAGGAAACATTTTTTTTTCTCTTCAGCATCATGAAGCTAGTGGGTATTGGGACTACACTTGTTTCTAGGGCTCTTCCTTTTTCTCATTTTTTGTGCTTTTCTTGTCCTATGCCCTTATTCACAATTCAAATCTTTGATCAATTTTTCGGTTGCTTTTGCTCAATATAGTACCATACACTAAAGTTTAAAAACAATTTTCATTTTGTAAAGAAACATTACAGTTTCATAGCATGAGAGCAGCAATCTTAACTTCACCACTGTTGCACATCTCCCACAGTGGCAGTGTATTTTTGGAGGAATTTCTCAGTAATGGTGTGACAGTAGAATGAGAGGTCTGGTGTTTTTGAGGGGTTTTCCTTGACTCACCTTAGACTGCAATGCCCTTCTGTGTATGAAGACAAATCTTCCCTTTGTTTTAAGGGAAAGCCTGCTGGGGTCTGTGATTTGAGATGTGTTCCAAAGCCACGTAGCTTGAAGAAGTAACACTTGTCTGCAGAAGGCTTTGGATCATGCACTTTAGTATCTTGGAAGGATTAGAACCTTGGTGCAAATGCCTAATTTGGGATGTCTGGTTTTAATGGATTCTTAAAATCTTCTTGGTCCTTTCTTTGTGCTACTGTAACTAAGTTGTGCATTTCAGTACACATTTTGTATTTATAGCATTTTTTTTTCCAAATGGAAACTTAACAGCAAACCAGTGTTGCATCCTTCAATACACAATACACCAATTATTATGCATTTTCAAGTTCTTTCTGTATTGCTGCGCAGTCCAGTAATGTGAAGATAGAAATAGTTGTTGCTGGCTGTAGAATCAGTGGTGATATGGTACAGAGAGCAGTGCCTTCAGCACCATGTGCCTCTGAAGTGCCTTATTGTTAGTCTGAAACTGTCATCTCCACTGAACAGCTATTTAAACTGTGATTAACAGCCACTACTTGAGATTTGTTGTTCAACTATATCCTGTTGGACTTGTGACTGGCACCCTATTTATACGGAAAAAGCAAAGCTGTCATGGCTGATTTAATAATTTTTCTCCCAGTGAAGCTTGTGCTCTTTTTAGTGAGCAGAATCAGGTGTTTAATGATGTGGAATGTAGGAATGAGTAATTTGTAAGGCAAGCAACCTTGGAGTGCTAAAATACCATGGGCTGCTTATGCTGTCAAAATACTAGGGAGTTTGGTGGTGGTGTACTCTACATGGCTGGTTCACAGGCTTGAAAGTCTTATTAGTATGTTTTATCTCCTCAGCAGAGTGAGGAGAGAACAAAAATGATACACGTGATTATGTACTCATAGCTGGTATCGAGAAGGGACTGAAGCAGTATCAACGGCCTGATCTGACCCTAGCTTCAGAAAGAGATAACGTGTTTAGTTGTTCTACTGCTTGGGCCTAAGGAAATCTTGATCTGTTATTCTGTAGCAACAGAAGTGATCTCCCAGTGACCTGTTTCCAGAGAGTTTCAGTTCAGATTTTTGAAAGCCTATATTTGTAAAATGGATTGTATAATGATAGTTCTGAAATGCTGAGAACTGAAGATAGAAATGAATATTACCTTCTTTTTAAAGGCTGTTGGTTTCAAAACAAAAGATATTATTTCTTCATTTAAGTTGTTCAGAAAAAGGAGATGCCTGATCATTCTCCATTACCGTATTTTGTCCCAGTTGGACTTTCAACATAAAGAATTACTGTTTTCTATGAATTCTGAAGGGCAAAAGGCATTGTGGGTCTTACCATCTATGTGAATAAGGGTAATTTTCAAAGTTGGCTGGGAGATGGGAGCACTATAGGAAACCTATTCATGTTGTCTGGTGCAATGTAGCTCTTCCTGTCACACAGTCCAACAGGCACTGGCTGCTGGTGGTTTAACCTCAGCTGGCAGCTAAATGCTATGCAAGCATGGCCACCCACCACGGGGAGGTGAATCAGGTGAAATGTACAACTTGTGGGTTACATAAAGTTTAATGCCTGAAACAAAACTTAACTGTTCCAATGATAATAATAATTGCACTGAAAAGGAGAGAGAGAAGAAGAAAACCAAGACAGATGCTTACCACCTGCTAGCTGACGCCCAGGCCATCCCTGAGCAGTGATCAGATCCTCTTGGTCAGTTTCTATACCAGGCATGGTGTTCTATGATATGGACTATACCTCTGGCCAGTCAGCTGTCTCAGCCATGCTCTTTCCCAGCTTCTTGTGCATCTCCTCAGGCAGAGCATGGGGAACTGGAGTGTCCTTGATTTGGGTAAGCACTACCTGGCAACAATGAAAACATCAGTGTGTTATGTTATTGTCATACTGAGTTCAATACACAGCTCTGTGCTTGCTAAGAAGAAAATTAACTCTCTCGCAACTAAAATCAGGATGCCTGTCCTAGTGGCTTGCCCTTCTAGGGACTGTTTACTTTTTAATTTGAAAACTACAAATTGTAGCCTGCTTCTTCTCTATTCTTTCATACTGCAAGTAGGAAAACTTCAGCACGCCAGATCCTTGTACAGTATATGCTGTTGAAAACAAGCACTGTACTTGTAAATGGATCTATTTACTTGTTGATCATAATGTGTGAATAGTACAGGATTTACCTGTTCTTCCACATGTGTGTTATATAAGGGTTAACAGTGGTCAAGAGCTGTAGAACTTTTTCCTAAGGGCCAGTAAAGCTTTCAGCATCCAAGCATTGCTTGGATGAAAGTGGCTTCAGAACTGTCAGAAAGAAGTCCCTAAATAAATGTCCTTATAAGTCACTTTCATATACGTTTATTCAGTTTTGAAGCATTTTAAATAATGCAAATTTAGTGTCCATCTGGTTACTAGGCTTTTGCCCACTGCTACCAGACCAACTGCAAAATTCACTGACTACAAGCTTTTCAGCTGCCATGTGCAGTCAGTGCCAAGAAGGAGCACACTGCAAATTCTCCTTTGAGTGCTTGGACTGGTATGCTGGACTGGAAAACAGGTTAACAAGGAGTGAAACATCAAACAGGGAAAGTAAGGCTTTACATATGGGCATTCACCTTTGTTTCTAGAAGGCTGCTGGCAGAGAGAAGCCAGCTGAGATCTAATCACCTTTGTTTGCAGTGGCCTTAGTGATTCTTGTTTACTTGTTTTCTTCCGTAATGCATATTATCTGCACTTCATGTGGCATGTTGTAATAATAACAGCTACAGAAATGCATAGAATCTCTGCATACCTATGATTTTGATGCCTACACTGGAATGCTTTTGTTTTTCAGGGTTTTTAGTCTTCCCTTACTTGTAGGCTGCTTATCTGAATTAACTGGTAGACAGTCTCTCTTAGGGACAGTTTCTTGTCAACATCTTCAGACTGTTTTGGTCTCTATGGTTTTGGATCTACATGGCAGTCTTAAATTTTGAGGAAACCCCCCATTTCCTTGAGCAACTGGTCTGCTTTGTTTGTCACTCAGGATTTGTTAATTTTGATTTGTTCTTCCAACTGCTCAGTATTTTGGAATGCATGTCCCAGTAGACCTGAAGATGCTGATGAGGAGCCTAGGGCTAATGCTCTGTAAATTGAAACCCAGAGCTCATAGCAAAGGTGATTGAAACTCTGACAACAGGGGAAAATACAAGGTCTAAATTGAAGATGGATCTAAGATTATTGCAAGTTTTTTTCATTAAGAAGGTGTTCTTTACCTTCAGGGAGAGTCCATGCTTTTTGTTCATTGATATTAAGTTGGCTAATATATTTAGATCTCTCCAAACACAAAGCTTATGCTTTGGACAACCACTGTATATAGTGTATATATCAGTTTTATAAAACAGTGTCCAGTTATTCAAGGAATAGAGCTTTCTACTTAAGAGCTTAGCTGAACAATGGTAGATACCTTAAATTGAAGGCATCTGATATTCAGCCATGTTCTCAAGTTATTTTAAGGTTCAGAGCAGATTTTTCAGCTGGCAAAAATCAATGCCAGCTTTTTCTATTCTATTTGATCTATGCAGGTTAACATGAGCTGAGTAGCAAAGCATTACTTTGTTCTGTTGGTGTGTGTGTTTGGGTGATTGTACTGCTCTGTTCATGTGGTTCAGTGACCCTAGCACTTCACTTGGGAGTTTTCAAGAGCAGGAGGAGCAAGGATCTTGATTATTTATTCTGTCTTCTTTCAGACCATAGTGCATGGTCTGATGGCAATTAGTCTCCTCTGCTACAAAAAAAGAGCATCATAGAACATCACTGGGGAGGCTTGCATAAATATATATACTTAACTGTGAAATTCATAACTTGCCTCTTCAGCACTAAACTTTTTTAAAAGTCTGGATTCTGGGGAATTGGTTTGTTACTGGTGAGTGATTCACAATTTTTCTTAATGTCAGTCACATACTTTGTGAAAAGAGGGATTCTATGAAGGGAACTAGGATAGGTTAGCGTAAAGCTCTGGGTATTTCAGGTTTTGTGTTCATCTCTCAGTTGCAGTGCTCTGGCTTTTCATACACTGCTTATGGGAGCTATCCTGAATCCTAGACTTTAGAAAACACAGATTATTTCCTCATGTTCATGGCTTACCTCATTTCCACATTTTCTTTTTTCTTTAGAAGGGTATTAATATCATGTAAATACTTTACTGTGCTGCAATACTATTAATCAAATTATTTGTGGTCTTATCTGCGAAATTTGCCATATAATGAATCTGGGCTTATTAATTTTAATTTAATAGGTAGAGTTGTATCCTGAATGTTTATAATTGAATTAGATAAATATTTAATTTCACTCTGATAGCAGATGTCACTTAGAGAGCCCAGGTGTTCATGCAGTGTCAATTGATAAGCAGAGGTCTAGCAAAAATCTGACTTTACCAATACACAGAGCAAGAGGAAACTATGGGAATAGCTGAGCTGTGTCAGTGTGAGTGCCCTTGGCTTTAAAGTTCAGGATGTGTTTGCCTGCTGTACTGAATGGGAGCCCCAGTTCTGCCATGCAGCTGAAGGATGTTGACCTCCCATTTGTGTAAGCTCAGTGAGAAGAGCATATGAAGTATAGTCTGGGTAACACAAAACATGAACATCAAAATGGAAACCAACAGGCACAAGCAGAGGTGATCTTTTGATACTCCAAGTAGTGCAATATGGAAGAATTAAGAAATAATTTCAGTCAAGGCAAATCTTTCATTTAACTTTCTGTAATGTTTATTTATGTAAGCAGAAAAAAAGGAGGAAGGTGGAAAAGTTTTCTTTATGCAAACTAAATTAGACCATTTCAGATGAACACAAATGTCCTGCAATATATATTTGCCTATTGTTGTAACACAACTGACTATAGGGAGAATGCTACTTTCTAATTGAGACATTATAAAGTTTTAGTTCTTCTATTATAGTCAAGTGAAAGCACTATATAAAAAATCAACAGAATTCTTTCAAAACTAAACTCAACCTGGAACCATTTATCCCAAGAGATAGGTGCTGGAACTGACTGCCTTTAAAGATTCAGGACTTCAGCTACGTCCAGTTTTATGGCGTTCATGCTTACCTGTTCAGTGTGTATGGAGAACGAAATGTACTTTGGGCTGGTCATTCAAGTAGTTCCTTAACTGAAGTTCAGTGACGAAACCACTAAACCCCGGGATCTGTGCACACCGAGATTTTATAAAACTTTCCCATATTTATAAGGGACTTAGCCAGCCCTCAGAACTGCACTTCCCCAGGTGCATTCAGCTGGGCCCCATTTCTATTAAAATCCGTTTTGTGAGAACAGGTGCTAAAATCAGCTTGTTACTAGGTACAGCTAGTTAGTTGAAGACACCCATCATGATGATGGGGTGAGTGTTGAAGTCCAGTCATGTGCGTTATGGCCTCTAATATGTGCCCTAGAGGACTTTATTGCAGCTGTAAAAATAGGACTTTTAAAATGTGAAACTTATTTCTAAGAATTTACAATTAGTCAAAGATTGCTTTTGAAGAAAATACTGCAATATAAAATAGCTAATTGAGCAATATAAGCTGTAAACACCTCAGGGAAGCTCTTAAAGCACACTTTTAAAGCTGACTTTAGGAATCTGCTGGGCTTTTTTAAAGTATTCCTGCCTCTAGCAACACTTCTTTCAAAACTTGACAGGCAATGAGGGGACTGGAGACAGAACTTTTTTTTTCATGAAAGGAAGTGGTAAATTCCCTCTGACTCCTACTGCCAGTCTGCTTTCATAAAAACAAGGAGGTAGGGAGACGGACTGACAGACACTGGTGGAGTGGGGAATAGCTTCGGGAGCCTCAGGAAGGCTTTGTAAAAAGTCCTTTTTATGAGTTTGTAAAGTGACTTTTATAAAGTTATTTTCACATGAGTGGGATGGCGAGGACAAAGGATATATTTTTACTGCTCATTTTTGGATCTAGGTCTTTATGGCAACAGGATCAGAGATGATTATGAGATTTATATATTGATTTGAGGAAGTCTTGCCTTCATTGCAGTCATTAATGAAACTGGCTTTTCATCTGTGTATAGCCAAAGCTTCACCTTTAGTGTTTGTACTTTTTATCAGCTTGCTTAGTGTCTGCCTGCAGCAGGAGCAAAAAGGAACAGTATTTATGTCGTTCCCATGAACTGGTTTTGGTGGCAACATTCTCTGTAATCAGTAGGTTGAAGGTGTTACATTGTTTACATTGGGGAGTTTTTGCCAAACAGACCATTAATCCAAATCAATGAATTCTAAAGCTGCTCTAGGTTACCTACTATTTTCTTCAGACTATCTGTTCAACAGAGTATATTGCAAAAATGAATCAAAATTTTTAACATGTTCTTATTTTTAAAGTCAAAGTTGACTTCACAACTTCTAAAATATGTTTGCTAAAATTTTGCACTGTTTTCACTTTGTGTTTTCATTACTTTAAAGTTTCTTAATTTTATATATTATTCCTTAACTACAGAAGGTTTTTAAAGTACATTTGCAAAGCAGTTTTGAATAAATTTCAGTTTTTGAGTTCTGTTAGCTGTGAATGAACATTTTTGGACCAAATTTATTCCAGTTTCATGTAATATATAAAAAAAATAGCACTTCTACATCAAGTAATTTTCATAATACTGAAACATGATGGGCAAAAACATATTTTGAAAATGTTGACTGACATTGCTCTTTTCACGGAAAATCCTGTTCATTGTAGTGTGCCAAGTGCTGACTGCTTTTCAGGTGCTCAGTGTGGCTCTTCACAGGGACTTGCAGGATCATGGCATTCCCTGGAGAAGCAATTCTTCCAATGGAGATTGTCACTCTTAAAGTTGTGATGTGCAAATTATAGAACACCCAGTTTGTTTGCGTTCTTCCAGCTTTTGCTTAGTACAGGAAGGCAAAGAAGGTCTCTATGGAAATCATTATTCACACTTTAACAGCTGCTATGGGTGTATTCAGAACACAAATAGAAGCTACTGAAGCCCCTGTGATGTGCTGGCTCTGTAGTGGTGGTTAAATAATTCACTATCAGTTTAAAGACCTGATCTGATGAACTTGAAGAACTATAGGGAACTGGCTGAGAAATTCCTGGTGTAATTTGACCCATGTAGTAGGATTAATTATGAATCCCAATCAAGGTCTCTTTGGAGAGGATTCAAGTTTCAAATGGGCCCAAAATGAGGCCAGAGATTTGGGCTGAGATTTCCAGTGCTACTTAAAGTATTCTTGAATTCAGATCTCATTGAGGTGAGTAGAAACTGGGCATCAAACACTGTAGGTGGCTTGCAAATCAGAGTCTTGAATATTAACAGCGATCTTTTAGTCCTGTTGAGACTTATAATAGGAGGTATTATAAAGCAATAAAATGGACTCTGATCCAAGCCTGGCATTTTTGTTAAGACAGGCTGTATGTGCAAAATTGCAGACACATCCACATACTCTGCCTAATGGGTCAGCCTTTTTGACTTACGGTGATGTACTGTCTTTATTACAAAGTTACTGCTTGGGCAAGGAGCTTTAATATATTAATAATCAGTGCCTTAGGCCGGGTATCAGGTGGCTTTTATTATGGCAGTGTGTGTGGTCTCACATTTAACTCCATGGGTAAAGAAGTAGAGAAACCATTCTCACCTTCATTTATTTCTCATATCAGATAGCCGAACAATTTCAGATCTCTGCTCCATTTCTTTTGGTAAGCAATTCCCTTCTGCATTATTTCAACAAATTTCTGGCTGCAGATGGTTAATTATTTGAATTGCTGTTGTTAGTCTCAAAGAATTGTAATTATTCTGTCTTTTCTTTTTTTTTTTTTAATCCCCCAAAGCAACTTTGCACTGTTTGATTTTAGTGCCGGTTAGTATTGGAGAGGACTTAAAGAATTTCTATCAGTTATTACTACATATGTCATGATGAATTTATATCCTGAAGGAAGCAGATCATACTTCATCCTGAAATAATATTTTCTTAGGAAAAATAGTGAACAAAATTCGAGGTAAAGTTTCATTTTTAAATTAATGCAGAACAGCAGAAAGTGCTGACATACTTGACTGCATTGCTTAAGAACCAATTTTGTGATGTGGGGCAAACAGGATATTAACACGTTTAACATGATAATAGCTTAGAACTAGTAAAATAAGGGCATTTTTAAGCAAGACAATTTCCTTTTTATCTTGACTGGTCTGGGCAGGCATTTGGTTGCATGACCTGTGCTTAGCTGTTTTACTGCCCTAAAAATACAACATTCTGGTGCTGGAAGTGCAGAGGTCTGTTGCTCCAAGTGCTTGCTGTGAAGAAACTGCTCCAAAGAGATCAGTAAGCATTGGGATTATTCTGAGGCTGAGCCCACCAGAATAAAAACATTTGTGTGCTTTATGAATAGCTCCCCTTTCTGTAGAGCCCAGGGCATAAGAACCTTGGTGATTTTGGCATATTATAAGTTTGTTTGCATATGAAACCCAAAGCAAACCCTGGAGGGTGTGAACACAGAAATAGAACCTCCATAGCACTTTTTTAGGGAAGAAGGACAGACATTAACAATTACTTCTAAAAATGCAATGGCCTGAAGGAATAGTGTCAATTTGGGGTCAGAAAAGAATCCTCTACAAATTTGAGTGAGGCACTCTCAAATTATGATTCACATTCATACAAGTCTGTTTCAGTTTAAATTCTTGGCTGAATGAGAAACTCAAATTCTGGATTTTTCAAAGGTTGACTGACACACAAATTCCAACAGCAAATTGGACTAAAATTAGTTTCTTAGCCTAGTCCTTTCTAATAAGCGCTGATTAAATTTGAGTTATGTGAGATTAAAAAGGAAAAGTTTGGGGATTTTTTCTTATTTGGAGATTGCTGTATAACTACTCACCGTCTTTGTGAGTGTCCTGAAGTTTCTGGGTAGTGCATGTCATGATCTGCTATGTTCAGAAGAGGGCAGCATCAACCTAAACAAGTGGGAACACATTTAATTTAAGGATTTCAATACAAATGGGAGAGGCTCCAGAAGGTGACACAAATAGAACTGAGAAGTTTAAAACCAGAATTTTGTGTGTATTCTGATATTATAACAAATCAAATCCTTATTTCACAATTATTTGAGCATTATAGTGTCTCTGCAATAACATATTTTTTGTCTTCCAATGGTAACACATTTCTCAGAATATTGGTTGCCACATTTTAGTTATTATGACACCTACAGCTTTCTATTTACAGGTATTTTGAAATAGAAAAGGAACAAAATGAAAAAAAGTATCAAAATTCCAAGCATTTTGTGACTGAAGTGCTACTGAAGTCGCAGCTTATAAAAACTAGATATTGGTACAGGTGATGACACACTGGTCCCAAGGATCTCAGTTAATAGGAAAACTCAAGGACGTTGGTTGCTGATGGATCTAGTTGCTTTGGATGTAGGATTGAGCCAGATGCAAGATTTAGACTAAAATGGACAAGTACTTGTGTAATTATATTATGGCCTAAGGCTTAAGGGAATTTGCTCAAAGTTTTGACTGTCCAAGGACTGCACTGAGTGCAGAATTGTTAGGTTAGCCATTCCTCACCTAGCTGCCCATGACCAAATTCTGTCCCAATGGAATGGGCTCATGTCGGATGTAGTCATTTTAGCACATGATTTTACTTAAAAAACATGCTTGCAAATTCATGCACAAGTTCCACTGATGTCAGTGATGCTTCTGTGTATGCTGGAGGGTTTTGCTGCGAGGAGAACTGCAAAAGGAAGTCCAAATCATCAGGTCATCAGTACAGGCAGGCTGTCAGCCTGCACAGTGGCAATGGATGATCCAGGCAAAACATGTGCAGGGGCTTTTCTTGTAAGAGTTAACAAGATTAATTCTTTTATTCTAAATCAGAGCACCAGGAGATAAAAGTGGTTATTGCAAACACTATTTTTTCCTGCTGACAACATTTTTAAAGTATCTGGGTGATTGCAGCTTTTTTTCCCTGGATGTATTTAGAGTTCCTTGGCTAAGGAAGATGCATCATATTTCACTTGATTCCTTTCTTACAGGCTAAAAGAACTGGAACATGTAAGCTCTTCTATTTTGTGAATCTCAAGGTGGATTATTTAACCTTGTATTGTATCAAAATCCTGTTTCAGCATAAAGATTACATGTGCATACTCTTAATGAATAAGACCCTAAAGATTTGTAAAGAGCCTAAGTTTATATACTCCATTAAATATGATCTTCACAGGCTAATTAGTTAGAAATTTTACCCTTGCTTATAGTATACAACATTTTATGGTCAATAACAGTAAAATCTATGTAAACCATGCTCTCTATTAATAAACATTATATGCTTCTGGCTTTCAAATAAGGAAATTGATTACTTGTTTTTCTCTAGTGACTGGACTGCTGGCAGAGTAAAATCCAAGCAATTAACATTATGGATAGATTGCTTCATGTGAGACATGAAGGCATTACAGATAATTTTGCTTTCTATCAAAGTAAGGATACTAGTACTGTGAAGAAAACTTAGATCAGCAATATCCAAACTCAGAAGTTTCAGGGAGGGTCCAAAGATTTGGGGGGTTGATATTGCATGGTATTTTTTCCCCTGTACATTACAGGTTTGTATCCAACCAAGATTAGTACTAGCTAGAACTGGTTATTAGCTGCTCGTTTTTGGATAGCTTCTGTCCTGTTTTTAGCAGTAATGTGCATACCCCTAAAACCTCCCCTGTAAATGGCACTTTTGACCTTTTTAAAGCAGGCACTGAAACGGAGCGATCCAGGATATGCACCACCTCCCCATCCCTGCAGGGGCCTCTCTGGGTTAGCATTTGAAATACAATGATAGAATGAATGATCTCTATGGAGCTGTAAGCTTAGGTGATAAACTGTTGTTCTGCCAACACACACAGGCATAATCATCTGTTCCAGTCCAGGAGCTCCCCAGACAATGTGTACTTTGGGGATGCGTATAAACGAGCAGCTCATTTAGACTTTTCAGCTAATAGCATTTGCAGTATAAGCCAGGAGAAAATACCTGTGCCCTAACGTTTATACCCCTTACTTTCCCATAGAGGGACATTGCTGAAACAAAACGGCCCCTCATCCTAGAGTGACATGTTTGATATGTGTACTGTTGTATACAGAAGCCTACAAGCCCAGGATAGAGAAAAAATATATTGAAGGTCTGCTGTGATAGAGGTCTTCTCTGTGGCCACACTCGATAAACAGATGCTGAAAATATTTTAGTAATTTAATTAGAAAAATCAGGATAATGGGTCTTCTGGTTGTGAATAGAATTTAGATTGCCTTTGTACTTTAAAAATGTAATTGTTTAGCTTCAAAGGGAAACTTTGGACTGGATGAAGAACAATTGCTTTTTTGCAAAGAGCAAGTCTTATTGGTCCTGTCTGGAGAAAGCAGAATTTTCAACAGCTTTTGTTTAAAATAGTAAGGTTAGCACACAGTGCAGCTCCCTCCTCCTTCCAAAGGTATCCCCTAGGCACCGAATATAGTTCATAAATATAAGAAAAATCTAACCCAATATCCAGCTAAAAACTAATAACTTCAATGCTTAGAAATTGAGCTTTTATTTATGGGAGACTTCCCTCTCTCCTGTGTTTTGTCCTTCCCTTTTATTTTTATTTTTTTTTTATCAAGCACAACGTATATTTAGAAGGATTGCAGTTCAGTAAAATTTTCCTACATTTTCTTTCCTCTAACAGTTTCTCCAAAATACTATGCTGAATTTACTTCACAGGTCACAACTATTATTGAGCTGAAATCTTGAAAGACTGAATTAACTTTTTACATGAGTGCTTTTCCCTAACCACCTTTGAAGTCCCTAGAGCATCTAAGGATACTTTTTTTTTTTTTNTTTTTTTTTTTTTTTTTTTTTTTTTTTTTTTTTTTTTTTTTAACTAGTCTGTGTAGTGGCCAGACCAAGGCAGAACTGATTCATGCAGAAATGAAGATTTCACTCTTGGGCGCTTAGAGCAGTGCCTAGTCGTGAAAGCAGAATCCGATTCTTGTGTGATCTGTTCTCAAATTGGAGTGAGTCATTAACCACGCTGATTTGATGCTCATCAGTTTTAAAGGAAACTGTTGATTCTGAAAACATGTTTCCATAAGTAAATCACTTTTTTTATAGAGAAGCAAAGGGAGGTGTTCAGCTCATGGAGTTGAACTTCGATCTACAGTGGAAGTTCTCAGTGTGCTAAAACATGAGGCTTGGGAGCTTGAGTGAATGCTTTTGCTCCTGAACATAAAAACATAAAATTTTTGCTGAAAGCAAAATCCTATTGCTACTTGGATTATGGAGTTCCCTTAGTAGGTGGCCACCATCTTGTTTACAAGGAAATCTCAACCATTAGGGTTTGAGCAAACTGCTTATGGTTGGCTTTTAGCAGGAATGACACTAAGAGCAAATGAGGCATATACTGGATTGAGGTAAGCAGTCTCTGTTACCACAACTGTATTACTAACTTATGTTTAATTGCTCAGCATTTATGAGGTTCATAGTTTATTGTCTTTCTTGCCACACAATAGGTTGGGCAAGTCAAAAAAGCTCCAAGTTTCAAAGGCTAGAGTTTTGGGTGCCTGCCAGCACTGATCTGTTTAGCAAACAGGCAGCAGGGTGCTTATTAGTAGGTTGTGGCTGGCAAGCCATGAAGCCTGTGGAGCCAGATGCACTGATCAAATAGTGAATCTATAGATCAGTAAGACCATTAGATGAAAAGGGGGAGCACCACTGAGTATAAATATATTTTTCATAGGCTTTAATTACTTACCATAAATGACTTTTGTAACTTTCTGTTGACCCAGCAGTCTAAATATTAAACATTAGTTTAAGCAGTGTTTGTTCCAAATTGCTTCTCTTAGAATTCTGAATGACTTATAATTATATACTACTTCATAGGAAAAGTGCCAAATTGCTCTTATTACTTCTATTTATTTCAGTGTAACAAATAGTGCCTACTTGTAACTCAAGGTGCTTATAGATTATTCATAAAAGCACAATAAAAATTGGCAGTGAATCAACTGCTGTGTAAGATCAGGTGATTAGCTGGTCTGAATCTGTCTGGTTCTCTGGAAGCCAAGATAAGTCTAGGAACCCTGAAGTCACTGGGGTTATGAAAATTTTCTAAGGATCCTACAAAAAGACTCTGAAAATTACATTTTATCCTTTGAATTTTCCTGCTTCAGTTGGAACAAATGAAACATCAGTTGCTGTAACTTCAGCTTGAGGTTTCCAAGAGCAGACTTTACTATTTTAATTACTTGAACTTCCCTGATTGATTTTTTTTTTTTTAATGTGTTTCAGCCTGTGAATCACTTGTTAATTTCCTGGGATGGCTACTGTTAAAAGTAGTTAAAATTTATGGTGTGCCTCATCATGTAAGTCATGTGGCAGCTTTCTCTCTTCCTGACCATTTACCTGCTGTACCCTGGAATGAATTGAGCATTCTTAGTCCTCTTGCTTTCTAGCAATGTTCTTGTGAACACAGTTTGGCTCCTATAAATGTCTGCAAGGAAGAAGTGAAAGATGTTGTAATGCCCCTAAACCATCACTTTTGTCCTGCAAAATTCTGCAAATTCTTTTTGTAGAGGACCGAATTCTGGTTTCAGTTGCCTTCTCCAGGAAAGATCAAGAGGAAAAAAATACCTGAAAGAGTATTTTGAAGATCAATCTGAGATTGATCTTCATAATAAATAGGAAAAAGAAATTAATTTCTACAGCTGAGAATCTTCTGTTGATAATTCTCAGAAACATAAACCAAAACTGAAGTACTCTCCTCTTAGCCTCTTTCCACACTGTTGTCAGCATCTTCTCTTTGTTTCCTTTCCGTTGAGTAACTCAGTGCTGCTCTAAATTTTGAGGAAAAAAAACCACAAAAGAAAACATGATGGCAGTATTTTTTCAGTGATTGTCTCAGGCTTTGCATGGCGATGTGAATTAAGTTAGTTTGAAGGTACTAGTCACTGGCAAAAAAGTCTTCTTCGTCTGTGCTTTCCATGTGGACAAAAGTGATGTGCTGCACCAGTTTCTAAAGGAATTGTTATAAATTATATTATTGGTAAGGTATTTAGTTTCAGATGTTTGCATGCTGCAAGAGAAGCATATCCATGTAATAGAAAAAGCAATCAGAACCCATTAATTGATTTTGCAATTTATCAGGTTGAATCTGTTTAAAAGTCTGCAGTGACCTTAGTGGCATGCAGCTTTATTTTGGGTCTTGCACTGGCAAGATGCTTAAGCACATAGCAAGTGTTATGTATTTCAGTAGTTTCATGATGATATACTGAAGTAAATGATGTGTATAAAATTCAGTATGTCCTTATATTGCTTACACTAGCGCAAACTGAGGCTTTGCACTAGTGGAAGTGAGAGCATGTTTAGCCCCAGCTCAGCAAAATTTGGAAGAAAAAGTCAGGTTGGCATTTTCAGAATGTGTGATTTATTTGGATGTTTCTTACCCTTCAGTTACAGGTCTACTTTAAGTCCTCATCTAAGCACTACGTTAGCTCTTTTTAGGTGGGAAACCGGAGTCTATTGTTCTGAGACTAAATTAGGACTAGAGGCCAGATTAATAAATAATATGATTCACTTTCTGGAATTCTTAAATGTCATAGGCAAGCATACATCTGTGAGGTTTATTAGCCTCATTATTCCTGTGCAGAACTGACATCTAAGAGCACAGACAAGAACAAAGACTAACTGAAAAAGAGACTAATGCTAATGCAGAAATCTTACATACCATTGAATATAGGGCAATCTAAAACCCAGGAATCTACATTACAAGCATCTTTATTTTTCAAGCAGTAGCATTCCAGGGAAACACAATTACTCTGTGACCCTTACATTAAGTTGGTCCTTAAATTGAGGTATTTTGATTCCCATTTTCTCCTTTTGAGGGCCAAAGTCTATAACCCAGCCAAAGCAAGCACTCCCTCATCCACGTGCTTGAACACTGACAACCCTGTTCCACAGTCCGGTTGACAAGAAAACTGTTTTTGAAGCCTGTGAAGTTTCAGATGTATTGAGTGGGAGAAGGGTAAAAGTCAATAGGCCTCACTGTGTTGAAATCCTTTCTTACAATATTCCCAACAAGAACTGGAGGGAGCAACATTCTCTTTTGTTTGTATCAGAGAGTATCTGCAGATGGAGAGACTTTCTGCTTGTACAGCTGGAGTAATAGGAAAACCTTACAAAATGGCTCTGCGGGAGCTAATGTTTTCCAGTTATTCTGGCCCACTGAAAAGTATCCTAAAGAAAAAGCAGAAGTAGTTTTTCTTTTCTGGAATGTCTCTTCAAAATGAACAGGAGAACATCAATCCCACACCTCTTCATGCTCATCTCTATACCTCTGGCTGTGGCCAGCAGTTAGTCCAGTATGAGAACCTCAGGTTCAGTAAGAAAGTGATGCAGAAATTAATCCATAGTCTCTCTCCCACCTCAGGCTTTGTTTGCAAGACCCCACACCAGAAAAGAGACAGCACTATTGTGAGTGCTTGGATAGAAAAGTCTAACTCTTGTGAAATTTGCTGTAGCCTGTGCTAACTTAGACTGGCTCAGCCAGGTTAACTACCTTGATTTAAAATACCAGGGAAAGAAGGCATCTTGGTTTTTATCTCGGGGTAGTGCTTGCTTTGAGCTGCTCAATTATCTGTAATTTAATTGATAACCTCAGCTGAAATCTTAGTTGTCTCGTTTTTTTGCTGTTGTAGTCTCAGGTAGGAAGCTATTATAGCCTCAGGCAGGAAGTTCCAGCAACCCCAGATAACAACCTTTTTTATTCCCTGACACCAAGTTTTTTCTTTTTTTTCTTTCTGGTTAAACAAATCACTTGAACCAAATTTGTGTAAGTGTTTGCAGCTCCCAGGGGTTTTTGCTAGGTTGGAGATGCTCAGGATTTCTGAACTTCAAATCTTTAATGATGCATGCGAAAACCAAGGAAAACATTGACACTCTAAGAATGCCACATGCTGCATGTCTATAGCGAAAGAAAGATGAAAACTCTTTTCTTCTACTAAACCAGTGGATTATAGCTAATGCCATGAAACTGGACCAGTGTTTCCATGAAAACAAGTATTCTTTTTTGAATTCATGCCATCTTGCTTTGCCTCAAATGCTCTGTTTGGCTGAAGTTCAGCAGGGGTATTAGGAACTGCTGCTAGCTGAATGCAGAGCAAACTCTCACAGCCAAAATTAAGAACAGCACTGTCTTCTGCAGGGTTTTTAAAACCTAATTAAAGTAAATACTTTGGAATGATTAAAAGGCACACACCATTTTAAGATAAAAGTTTATTATAGTTAAAAAAGGAAGCTCTGTAATTTAAAATGGAAAGTTTATGAAGCTTCAGGATAAACCTCAGCTAGGAAAAATAACAGGTTTCAGATGTTCCAAATATCATACGTTAACCCCAAATGATCATTCTATAACACCAGTCTCCTTAGTCCATGCTGGTCGGAATTAGAACACCCACTCTGCTTAAAGGCACAATGCTCACTGCCATCAGCCATTAATCACCCCGTTCCTGCCCCATGTCAAGGCTCCAGGCATCAGGATTTAAAAAAATGGGTGATTGTGAATCTATCCCAACTAGATCTGATTTCATCATATCTAGGCCTGCTTTGAGCAGGAGGTTGGACTAGAAACCTCCTGAAGTCCTTTCCAATCCAAACGATCCCAGGGTTCTAATAAAAAAATGGCTGCTAGAGCAGTATCTAGTGAGACCAAACAGCTAGGAAATTATGTGTTTTGCAAGGTTGTTAGTATTCCAAGTAATGCTTATGTATGACAGAGAAAGGGGGAGGATATTCAAATGTTATTTACTTAAGAGTAGCTGTTATTTAATCTACAGAATCAGATTTATTTGGATAGTTGCTATAATTAAATTCCAAGTGACTACTGGAAACATTGAAAGTTAACAACTATGTAATAAACTTTCTAGGCAACAATTAAGTGTGTTGGGGAGACAAGTCTACAGATCTTTCAAAGGTACTATGAGGAAGGAGATGGAAAAAATAATACCAGAAAGTAGTATAGTTTAAACTATGAATTAAATTTTAAAAATCAGCCCTTGGTTTGTCCTTATGGGAGCACCTTTCTGATGGTATGCAACAAAAGACAGTGCAGGAGGGTGGTAATGGATGAACCTGCAACCACTGTTTGAAGCATTTGTTGTGCTGTGATTGAAATCTCTTAAGACTGGTCATTACTTGCTGTAAACAAAATGAAGTAGTTAACAGCAAATTTCTATTTTTCTATTAGGTGGGCTACTCAAAGTATTTCCTGGCCCAGAATTTACTCCATTGGTTTAGACCACTAGTGCACTAGTCCACTTAAGGTTGCAGGAAAGTGTACACCCCATTTCTCTTCCTTCCCTTCCTCTTCACACTGCTTGAGCGAAAACCACCTCTCTGCTTTTAGCATCCTACCTGCTGTTCTGTTAGGCCTGAACTGTTCTGATTCTACGACGACACTCAAAGCTCTAAGAAGATCTTCTTGTGACAGCCATTTGGTTTACCTTGCTTTGAGAAGATCTGGTAAAATATCTTCCCATATACTGCTGGGATAACACTTGGTTGCCTAACTCACTCAGAAATACTTGGTGTTTCTGAATGGTCTTATGATTGTCACAAGTGGGGTTTTTTTCTCTACGTTTGAAGGGGAGAAAATTGCCTAGGCTTAAAGCAGCTTTTGCAAGAGTGAGATTTTATGAGTGACATGCCAATTTTCAGCACTTTTTTGCACACATTTTTATTGTCCTTTATCATTGGTCCTTCCACTGACTACGCCTAACTTAATCCTGTGACTGCTTGGGGATGGGCATTGTACCAACTGTTGTGAGGGACATCCTCACAGTAGTGAGGGTTTGTATGAGTTGGCCCTCAAAATGTCACGTCCTTGTGGCTGCAATGTTATCGTTCCATCTTTTGCTTCACACTCTGTGCTGTTTTTTTTAAGCAGTAATTCACAGCAACCCTTTGCAGCTACAGAATTTAATAATACATTGTCAGTAATCAATTACAGAAATACAAAATATTCAAACACACTATTTATGTCATTATTAAAGTACAATAAGCTCCCTTGCTTAGAGGATAGTAATAGTAATGGCTTCTTTTTAGTCCAGCCATTGGATTCCTACTGTGTCTCTTCTGTGCTGCAGTCCCTGGAAAATATGCTGCAAATCCATCATCTTGAAGAACAGGTATGCCCTGTGCCAATATGAACTTTATTTCAGGATCAGACCTTAGTCACCTGAAATTTCTCATTCAAACTTTTAATTAAATGACCCCACTTCTTCTGTCCACAGTTTTAAACAATTAGTTAAGATCCTTAAGCCAACATATCCTGACCTATTGTAGCCACCTCCCAACTGAACTTTATGATGAGCTACAATGAGCATTTGTTAAACATAGGTATCAAAACACTTTCTAGCATGAGAAACTTGTGTGATGAACCCTGGAGGTGATACAATCACTTCACAACAGACTCTCTTAACCTGATGAAGTTACTTATTAAAAGAACATTACTGTTTCTTGGCTAAATCTGATAACTAGCTTGAGCTTTTTAAAGTATAGGATAGCACAAATAGCTGCTATAAAGGCAATTCTGTGATTATCCAACAAGGCTACTCATCATTTGACACTGAAAATTATCCCTACTCAGAAAAAAAAAATCTTATAAAGCAAAGAAGTAAGCAGGCTATCAGATTTTTTTCATACCTTTATGGATGATTTATTTTACAAATTAAAATTTCTTCTATTTTCAAAATATTTTATCATGGGAAGATATGCTGTATCATTGCTAGTATAAATAGTGAATGGAATAGTGAAGGCTAGTCCTGTGTGAATAAATCTATACAAAATACTGAAAAAAGGATCATCTGCTTTAATTTCAACTTAGTTGAGCTCCTTATCAGTCACAGAACCCTGCAAACTTGTCTCATGTACTCTTGTTTCACAACTGGCATATTTATTTATGTTTAAATGTTACACATAGTATAGGAAAAATGTTAATCCTCTGCTTTGCTAAAAAACATGCAATGTTGTGACCTCCTGTTCTCTCTCAGCATAAAGGTTAAATTGGTATCACAATTTGGATGTGCCTGTCAGAAAAAATGACACTGAGGGAACTTTTATTATTCTGTTTTTAATTTGATCATTCTCAGTTAAAGTGGGAAATTTTGAAAATTGCCTGTTGGTCACTCAGCTACATTTTTTAGAATGCAAAAAGTTAATAATTTCCAAAACTGCTTTGTAAGCTCCAGCTATGAGACTGTGCATAAGCATGTTTATAGTAAGTGGTAGGTTAGATGAAATTTGGAAGTTGCTTTCCAATTTTCCAGTTCACAACAAAGCAGGAGGAATTAACATGGAAGCACTTTCCAGCTTATGAAATGTAATCAGTTTACTGTTCAGTACCTATCACTACATAATTCTGTAGGCTGCTGACTTGAATTCTAAAATCAGTCTCTTCTTTTTTTTGTCCTATAAAAAAGTCAAACTTCTCTGTCTCTTGAAAATCCACTTACAGACAAAAGGCCTCTGGATCTTTCTTTCAAGAGCAGCTGCTTTCTTAAGTACTCAAGGAAATAACTAAAAACTAGAGGGAAAAAACAAAATCTAACTAGCCTACTTTGACCTAACCAGACCCTTCCCACAACTGCTTGCCTAGCACACAGTTTAGCTGTATCGAGTCTAGTTTAATGAAAACGTGAGGAATAGAGGTTCCTTACAAATTATTTTAGAAAGCCAGTATTGTTTGATGAAAAGCTGGTTATAACCATTAAAAGTGTCTCCCCTCGTTGTTAACTTCCTGAAGTGTTTGTCTTGTTAATGGTAACTTCTGTGTTTATAGTTGTTGGTAGTAGATTTTTGGCTACAGCATTTCTTTTCAAGTAGATCATCTATCAGCAGATGCTGCATGAGGATATCACCAGTCAGTTACGGTTCTCTTAGGGATCATTAAATATTGGTACTTTGACACTCTAATGCATCTTTGGTGAAACAGCCTAACAAACAAGATACGAGCAAATAAATTGGATGTAAAAAGTATCCACATTCCTGAAAACAGAACTTTTCTAGGTTTGTTCTAATTCTCGCTGAAGATGGGCTGGATTGGCTTTTTGCAGTATAACAACCATAGCATTCTTTAGGAATTATCTTCCTGAGCAGTTTGGTATCATTTATGCTGAATTAACTAATGAAGTATAATTTTCTCTGCATTTAATTTCATATAATCTGATAATAAGCGTGGTTTAAAAAATTGGCACTTACATCATGATTTCAGGGGTGCAAGTAGTTTTAACGGCACTTCATGACCTGCTGTGAATTCCTGTGTGTCTGAATGGGACTGAGGACCATTTTATTCACAGGATCTCAAAACACTCTACAGTGCAGCATATTTTTTTAAAGTAACTTGATATGAACTGGGAACAGAATGTTAATCAACAGGCTTCTGAGTGCTCAGCTTTATCCACTTGACTTCTATGCCTCTCATGGCCTTAAGCATAAGGAGGTTTATTGATTTCTTGCTAACAGCTTTGACACAGTTTGTGTTATCAGTAGTGCTCACTGTGTTTGGAGTGGACATCAAAGCATTGACCTGCAGCAGAATGAGTGGAAAAGGACAGCCACTTCCTCAACTCACAGATTCATAAAGAGAGCTTAGGTTAAGGTTAAGGCTTACAAAGTCTTTATTCCTTTCTTGTTGGAATCCTGGGGTTTATTCTAGTGGCAGAAAAAGAGGTAGTATTTCTGTCTCAGGAAAAGATCCTATGCAACCTGCTTTGAGAAGCAGTGTTGGACTAGGTGGTGAACCTCACCACCCTGAGGTCCTTCCAACCTCACCCATTCTGTCACTCCTTACCAGGGAGAAGGACTGATCAGTCGAGAAAAAGAGCTTTGAACAAGCAATGATCAGGCTTTTGAGAGATGCAGTCAAAGAGAAGCCGTTACTGCCTGCAGCCCTTAGAACTACCAGATAATGCAACTGGAATAATTTCTTCATACAGGAATGCTATTATTCTTCCATTCATTAATTTACCAGTTTTCTGGTGCAAGGTTTCTTAAGATCTTTTAATTCAGTTTATACTAAAAAGTTCCAGAAGTTCATTTGAGATGTTTTAATTAAACTTGAAGTGGCCTATATCAAGCTGGCTAGAGAAAAGTGAACCCCAAAGGAGCAGTAATCTTATGTTGTTTTGTTTCCTCTGTAGGAAGAGAACCCTTGCAAAGGCTGAAATTCACAGCCACCTGAGCACTAGAAGTGAAAAGCAGAAACTCTTGTCTGCCACTGCTGACAAGGAGTATCAGCCATTATTATTTATTATGTCTTGTGTGTTAGAAGCTGTGTAGCAACAGTGAGATGGCCGCTTTTGTGCTTTGCTGCCACAGAAAGCTCCATCTAAATACCCATAATTATGTAGACCAGTGTCATGGGAGGCTTGCCATTTTTGTACTAGTTTTATGAACTAAATGTATGTCCTTTTATTATAAATCTGTGTTTTTATTTCTACAGTGTATTTATAAAAAAAAAAAACCCAAACCTAAACAAGTACCGTAAAATAGGTCAGAGGAGGAAAATGAAGCATTCCTAATCCCAAAAGGAAAATAATTATGGTTTAAGAATGACTAGGTCATAACCTAGTTATTTGTTTGGGGATGTTTTTTAAGGACTTGAAAATTTGAGAGAATTCTACTTTGAAAATTTCGTGTTCTTCTATAGCAGACTTCAGCATGAACGTGATTGTGGAAAATTTGAAAAAAACAAAAAACTTCCACCACATTTGTGGAGAGAGAGAATGAATATAAATATATTCAATATAAGAAAGAATATAAGACAGAAATGACTGGAGTACTCTAACTAATTTACAGAAACATAATATCCTCTGTTATGGGGAAGGGGAATTATGAACTTAATAGTGAGGAGGGCAATCCTAAGTGCTGATAAATCAACAATATTTACAAGTTTCTTTCTGTCTGTAGTCCTTTGATCCCTGCTATATTATGAAGCTAATTCCTTCATAATTATCTATTTTGCCCTCAAACACTAACAGTAGAGGCACATGATCTATTCCAAACTAACTTCCCTTCTTATTTCCAAATGGGATGACACAGCAGAAGACAGCTGGCAGCAATGAAAAGGGTATCCAGCTTGGCATATAGAGTTGTGCTGGTGATTTTGATTTAAATAGGAGTTGGTTAGCTGACCTTAAAAAATAGCCACAAGGTTACATCTATGGAAGCTTATGGTTTCTGCCTTAAGTACTGGTTATTACTGTTAGCTTATCAGTAACTGGTTTTTGTTGTGAGCCTGAGAGGCTGTGAAGTTTTAAAAGTGCATGGCTACATCCTTGAAATTCCTTGACGCAGGTTATTGTTTTCTTCTGTACCAGCTCCAAACCTAACACAACAGTGATCTCATACTTTGAGATCCTTGGTGACATGGCCGTACAAATGAATAGTTGACAACAGCTGGTTTGCTTGCATTTGAAATTAGTAGTTAGACTTGGTGGCTGGGGAGTTAGTATGTATGTTTGTCTGTATGAAAATACAGGGCAGGCAAGATGGACAGCTGTTCATACTGCATTTGCAAGTATTTTTCAAATTATATTGAAGGCATAAGAAGACTGAGCAAAGCCATATATTCAAATTTCTGATGCGAGGATGCATGAACCTTGCCTCTATCTTTTGTAACAGCATTTGGATTTTCCATCTGCTAATGCTCTTAACTCATTTGAAAGAGTAGTTCTTAACTGTGCTGTTGTTGAAAGGGTTTTTTGGGTTTTTTTAAAGGAAAGGATATAGTTATGAGGCTGTGGTTAAAATCTTACTAAATACTAGTATAGAACTGTTTATCTGGGTGGAAAAAGAACTGACAGTACAGGCCGTTTGTTCTCACTGGAAACCCTCCAAAATCCAGGGTCAACATTTAATGACCTTGGGCCTATGTGCTGTGGACTTAGGCTAATATGGAGGTCAAGTTTTTTGGCAGAATGGTTTTGTACTCCTTCCTTGGTGCCAGGGAACCTGTGTAGCTCCTCCCTAACTCAACTTAGCAGAAAGGAGAAAGTCGCTGTGGTTTTAAAATACTTTCCACAGTTAGAGTTTTCTTACTGTATAAAGCGAGCCACTGGTAGCAGTGGCTATCAGCCACCAGTGCAGCTACAAAAGATGTAGCTGCAGTCTTTGGCCAGAATGCACCCAGTTCAGCCTCATTCACTCCTACTTTTTCAGTCAGTAAGGGGTTTATTCCAGGCCTGTGCTTATGCTTATCAGCCTTTGATCTGTGGACCCTTGAGGGGGAGTCTTTAAATATATGGAAAAGACCTGCACAGATACTTTTGCTCACAAGCAAAAAAAAAAAAAAAAATGAAATGGGAAAAGAGAGACGAAGAGTGAAATTTTTCAAATTTTTATTGCCTTGTAACCAGGAACAGGGTAATTTTACACAGGATAATGTTTGCTATTCCCACACCCCTGCCCCAAGGATTATAAGACTTCTAGATTTTGAGAAACCGCATACTAGAGTTTGCTGGTATTTAAACAGCCCTTTCCATCTGTGGATACTTTGCCAGAGAGATATTTTAAAACAGGTGTAGGTATGCCGGAAGGCACAGAGATTGATATGACAAAGACCTTGCAGATCAGTGGCAGAGAGAGGTTTCCTGATGCTAGCCACTAAAATGTCCCATTTTTCCAAAGAGGATGTGTTGGTGCCCTGTCTTTTGATTGATCACTCAGTAGACCCTTAATCTCTCTGCAGACTGGACAGGTGAAGAAAGTGCAGTTCTCTGCCTGCCTCAACAAACTAAAGCATTTCCTTTCCCTCAGCATGCCCTTAACCCTGATGTGGAGGGGCCATTAAGGGCAATTCAGTCTACATTGTGGATTTGATTTTTGGTTTCTCAGATGAGGCTGCCAAAGCAGGGAACAGTTAATGCCAATTATAGTTAATGCCAATTAGAGTAGTGGCTTTTGTGTGAAGAACGTTAGTCCAGTAAGAGCTGTCCCAGGACCACCAAGCTGTTTTACAGAAGCCAGCAAACAAGCCACCCAATGGAAACAGCTTTTAGTTTTGGAAGCACAGCATCTTGCCAGAGTCTTTGAAAAAGCTCTCTAAAGCAAGAAATTCCTTGGTAATGTCTCCACCTTGAATTTTTTTCCTCATAATGCACTTCTGTTTTTTTACAAGTACTTTAACATGATCTTCTAAAATGTGATTAACTTGTGTATGTGCTTGAGGCTTTCATGAACAAAACATATTTTAAAGTGACTTTTCCTGTTAACATAAAGTTACATGTAACCAAGAGGTTGCCACAGCGTATTATATGAAAGCTTCTATGCCAGGTATGTTCACATTTCACCAGGGTAGCACTGATTTCTTTTCACTCCTCAGTTTACATTTCCAAACATATCAATACACAAGTACTGCAGGATTAACTTTACATCTTGTAAAGAGGTTGGCATTGTTCATGATAATGTTACAGCCTTTGGTATAATTACAGCAAGTCATGAGAAGATTCAACTGTTTCTTTAGCTGACTGGAAACAATGAAGTGTTGCGTTTCATTAAAATCAGATGTAATACTTGTGTTCCAAGATCAGTTGGAAACTGATAGGAATAATCTATCCCAACTAGGGCTGAACTGTGCTAATCACATTGGGGATCATACCTCAGTGATTCTGCATTAAAATATGTCATATCACAAGCCCATCTTTTGGATGTAATCTCCTGGAGACAAGAAGAGTGAATGCAAGATGATGTGGGCGTTGCTTATCAAAGCATGTATATGGAGCTCTCTCCTGCCTGACAGATTACCTGAAGATGCACCAGCAGTTTGTGGGCTCCTTAGTTTGGAGGCTGCACAGAACTGATGCAGGTTTAACCCCATGAGAGAGAGGGAATCCCTTCATCAGCTCTTTATGTTTGAAAGTCTGGACCTCAGTAGCAGCTCCTGATGATAAAAAAAGGGGATGAGGGGATCTGATTACTGTTACCCAAAAAAGACAGGGTCACTTGAACAGCAGCAGTGCTCAGCACTAAGCTTGTAGTTCTCCTTGCTGGACGGGAGTCATACCCTACACACTAGCACAAGGAAGAGGCATGCACAACTGAACGGTTATGATGGTCTCTTCTAGCTGGATTGGTTAGGGGTTGAGCCAAAAATTTAAACAGCTAGCTTTAAACTGGTCTCTACAGAAGAGTGAGCAAGGTCCAGTTTCCCCATCCCCATAGTCCAAGCAATATTTATTCTCCCTTATAGAAGGCTTGGCCTGTGAAAAGGCAAGATTTTAAAGTAAAGAAAGCAAAAAGTTGTGGTTTTGTTCCTTATATTTAAAAAAAAAAAAAGTCATACCCAGCCTGGAGGCAAGGCTATAATTGTGAAATGAATAAAATAATTACATATAATCTAAGAGGAAAAAAAGAAAGAGCCCTTTAAATGTTTTGCTTGGGGTTTTTTTGAATATTTATTTAGCTTTAGTAGCTAACACAGTGGAGAAAAGAAGCCCTTGTTAGAGAGTGAAGAACCATTATCTCTTGAGCTAAGTTGTAAAAGCTTTCATTTTGCATGTTCTGAGGAAATTCAGAGAAGTAGGGAATCCTAGGAAATATGAATTAAACCATAACATGTTTAAAACTAAAAGTAATTTTGATAGGAAAAGCAACAGCCGTAGCAACAGCGCAATGACATTTGAAACACAACAACAATCAAGAAGCTTATGACCAACTTTTAGCTGTTCCTCTCAAAAGGTTTGTATGATTTAAGGGTTGGCCTTGACTGTCTGTTTTCTATGAAGAAGTCTCAAATGCTGAAGCAATGGAGGACCAAATAATCTATTGGCTTTTTTCTAGAAATATTTTGAGAACTCAGAAAACTGTCTGAAATCAAGAGAAAAAAATCCGAGAAAATGCAGAGGCTTGAATCAGATACAAAATCATTTGGGGTCTTTCTTCCCAAAATGCAGGAGCTGGAATCTTGTCTTTTCATTAGCTCCTGCTAGGAAAAAGCCTGCAGTGAAGTGGAATGAAACACCATAGAACAAGCTGTGTCTGAACTTCAGCCAGACATCCCCTTTTGGATCCCTAGGGAACTTTGATGTGCTGGTGCAAAACTGATTTTTTAGAAAGTGTGGCTGTGATAAAGGCATTTCCATACTGAAAGAGGCCTGATTGGGTTAGGAGAGAGCTGAGAATATAAAAGCAATGCAATGTAACCTGTATTTTGATTCAAGAACCCTTACGAGTTCTTGAATCAAAATATGGAAGGAGTGGAAGGAATTAAATTTCACAAAGTGTTAGTCTTAGTTGTATTTTGGTACCTTTCATCACACAAAATGATATTCAGCCCAGAAGTAAAACATTAAATCGGGAGATACGAAATGAAAAAATAAGCAGATGAAAACATGACTTCTGACTAAATGAATTGGCTGTAAAAACAGGGGAGAAAATGTGGGATAAAATTATCAAAGCTCTCTGCAATTTTTGCAGCACTTTCTCAGCCACAAATATGCTTCCCCACATAAGAGAGTAACTTGTTTCTTTGTAGAGCTATCATTAAGTACAACAGAATGCCAAGTCAATGTCAAAGCTTTGAAAGCAAAGTATTAGTGTTTTCTTTTGTCCTTCCTTCCTTTGGAAAAAAATGAGAGATTTGTTTCAATTATGCATTTTTAACAGATTCAGATTACAAAACAATATATTCTACACACATATGAAAATGAAGATGCCAAGGATTTCTTTCAATAAGATCTTTCCAAAAGATCTGTTCTTTCCTTCAGAATGCGTATTATGAGACCTTTGGAAAGGTGAGGAATATTTTCAGCATACAGATGGCAGTCTGCTTTCTAATTCCATTTTGCCTGACTGGACTGGCTGAACTTTCTTACTGATCAGTAGTGACTGGATCACGCATGAAAGCATGCTAACACATAGTGCTGAAACAGTGGTAGCTGACTGAGAACAAGGATTACAACTGTATATCTGAGGTGTGTTTCAGTCTGCAGTTTTTGGAGCCTTGTTAGCTTTCTTCTTCATAATTAGATTGTTGTGAGCAGCATGATCAATGAAATGTAATCATCATAACTCCATCTAGGACTGAGGTTGCATTACCAGAAATGTGAGTTATGTCTACATGACACAATGCAGCGTTGTGTAGCAATAGAAGTTAGCTCTGAGGACCAGAAATATGGCCTTGTGAGCTGCAAATATACCCCTGGTGCTGTGCAGCAGGGGAAGCTCAGGAATGCAGGCTGGTGGCAAAGTAACTCGAGGGAGGCATAGTGGGTACTCTGTGTAGCCATGACGTCCCTCCCTCCTACTGCTCTGTTGACCTGCATGATGATTTACTTTGATGTTTGCAAACAGAGACAATGGCAGATACACGTGTGTTCTTCCCACACTAAAGGTAAACCCTAATGCTGGGCATGCACTGAAAGGAGGTCTTCAAAAAAGTTATATGATATAGTGCTCAAGAAGAGGATTCTCTTAATTTATGGATTCATGGCCTATGTTCCTCATGGCTACTTTGTGTAGCCCTGGCCTCTAGGAATTGGCCTGGGTGTTTCATTACTGCTTAAGCTCACTGTGAAGTTCAGTAAAATATGATGATTTCAGTGTCTGCTGCTGTCATATCTTTAGGAAACACATAAGGTAAAATCTTTTATTAATGTGCTGTTCTATTGGAACTGAAAAATCTAGCTGCTTTATTCACTGCTGCATGTACAGTTTCAGCCATTAGACAAGAAATTGCCCTGCTGGAGAGTAACCACTTTGGAACTGGGGTTTTTTATGCATCAGGCCTCATCTGGAATATTTTAGAAGAGGATTAATCACTTCCCAGTTTTGTTGAACCTGAAACAAGACTTTCTGACTAAAATTCACATAACTTAATTTTCCTGTGGCTGCCTATAAAAACCACCAAGAAATCATGCCATCCAGCAAGGATACTTTAATTTGGTTTTCGGGAGAAAGAGACTCAGTTTGGCACAGAATCATGGTGTAGTGGAAATATACAACAATAATAGACAGACAATTTTTTTCTATACCATATGCCCCTTATGCAGTAAGCTTATTTTCATTAGCATGGACACTCTCCTTGTTCTGAGGGAAGGTGGAATCAGTTGGCAACAAAAAGAATCTTAATTTTTCAGTTCCATGTTTTTTGCAAATGAAGAAAAACAACACTGATTCAGTGCTAGAGTGAAGTAAGTAATTTGAATATGAAAATGAGGTATAGAAAAGAGAAAATAATTATCTAAATTTGGGAGTAGAACCTGAGTAACGTGACAAAATGCTCTAGGGAAAAGGATGTTTTTCCTCAGATTATTTGCTGGAGCCTGTCCTATTTCATGTTCACTGGGGAAAATGAGGGCCTGCCTAAATATGCCATTAGTTGCTGAAGTCCATCTGCAGTGGAACTAATTTATCCTCCACCCCCACTCCATGGAGATGCACCAGCACACACAATAGGTCACAGACACCAAGAGGCACATTAGTAAGTTGACTCTCACCTCAAGTGGTTGTGTAGTCACGATTTTGTTTCCTCAGGGGTGCAGTGCAGAGGTGCAGCCTCTTCTAAGGTGTGTTCTCATGGGTGGTGCACAATTAGTACAGGTCACTGAAACCCACTGTCTGTCCCATGTGCATTGCCCATGGAGTCATGGTGCAGGAGAGAGCAGCAAAACTTCCCAATGTCTGAGGCTGGAGCCAAATATCAGACTCTGTACTCAAAAGGTGTTCGCTAGCACTGACTAATACAATGGCCTTTTCTTTGTTACGTGAACTAATGTGTCAGATGCAGTAATTAGTTCAACATGGATGTGTCACTGCCTTGTGTTGGAAAAGAATTCACCTTCTTTCTAAAGAGGGATTTGAAATCTGCTCTTGTTAAGAGCCATCATAATTTCATCAGGTAAATAGGCTTATCTGTTTTTTCCAGTGCACCTCTTGTCCACTACTCTTGCGATGCAAAGAGGAAAAACGAATCAGAAGCATCAAAACAATCTCTCACTGCTGAAATACTCCTTCTGAGGCAGAAATTACTGCTGAAGTGTGCTGAGATACTCTTTATGCAATGAGGCACACTACAAATTGCTGGCAGCTCTCAGAAACCAAATTCTTCACAAATAAAGGATCAATAAGCTTCTAGGAGTAGAATTGGCCAACAGTTTCCTGCCAAATGATTTTTAAACCTAGTATGGTCTATTTTTTCTTAACAAGAATTTTCAGTTTCTGTTAAATGTCTACTTTTTTACCAAAGAGATGTGGGTTTAAGGAAAAAAAAAATCCTTGTTTTTCTGTGAGTACAACAAGTGAGTACAGAATGTCAAAACCTTTTCAGGGGAAAAAAAATTTAATAAATAAAAAATGACAAATTGGATGCTTTGGTTTCCCCTAAAAAATAGAAGTGAAAATCCTGAGAAAACTGATTCTTCAAGTAACATGAAAAATATTTTCCATATTTGAACTTTTTCTATTACTCTGTGTTGAGAGCAAGTCTTTATTTCATCATAAAAATCATCAACAGTCAAATGTATGATAACCAAAGTGCCTTAAAAGCAAATGATAAATGGTTTTTATATCTTGATGATATGTGATTAACAAAACAGTATTTTAAAGATTAATTCTTTTCCAATAGTTTTCTGTAATGTACCTGCTTCCATAAAACCCCAATAACATGTCAGTAACTCAGTTTCCATCTCTTAAACTGCTGGGACATTTGTGGTTTAGTGTTAATAGCTTTATAGACATAGAATTCTGACTCAAGCAAAGTATCATGTTAAAGGATTTATGCATTTAGTGTACTATCAAGTGCAAATACTGGCATTTAAGCCTAGAATTTTCCAGACTGCCATCCAAACCTGTGTTTAAGATGTCTGGATATAGTCATGTTGGGGTTTTCCTACTATTGTGTCACAGGTTGGCTTCTATGACTGATTCTTCAGCTTGGCATGCCAGTATGAACATTGCTCTTTAATTTTGGAATATTTGAAATAATTTTCTTGTTTTAACCAAGTTGGATTTTAGATATCTGAAAGAGATGGGTTCACAGTGTGATCCATCTGGTGTGATTCTGAGCATCGCAACATTTATGCCTAATCAGAAGAAACTTAAGATCTTTCAGATTTGCCACCACAAAACTGAAACACTACAATCACTTCATACACTTTCCATATAAAACTTTGCCTTGATCTACTACGCCTTGCTTTGGAAAGTCCACCTGGAATGAAAAGATAAAAGTGGAGCTCATTACCCAAGGCAATAAGTAGTGTGACAGCCAAAGGCGCTCTCCAAACATAAACTCCTGTGGCTCAGGATAATCATGGTTGAAACAGGGACAGTTGAAGAGAGCACTTCATGAGAAGTGAGCCCAAAACACAGACATGTTAAGAATTATGTGTATGTAAATGTTATTCCTTGTGTGTATCCCATTGGTAATGAGGGCCTTCCTAGTTGTCATGGTGATCCCTTTCCAGAAGTCCAAAATGTGGAGAGGAGGACTGTCCTGTGAATGTATCTATGTTGATCACTGCATCAGTACCAACTCAAAATTCCTGCTCTTCATATATCTGGTATTTAGGTATATAGGGACCTTTAAGCAATGCAAGCAGAACTTGATGCTAAAATAAGATGCACTTCTTGATCTTCTCTCTTTCGCAGAACAAGGCACTGTATTCTCAGTGGTCATGGGTTCTCCATATATAGGGATAGTTCCATCAGACTCCTAGTCCATCAGACTACCCTCTGACTTTGCATAGATTATTTGAGGTACAGATATACATGTGAAAGTATGGTAAATATTCTTTTTAATTGCATGAAAACTTGTACTTCTGCACAAAAATAAAAATACAAATTTCTGTGGGATGTACCATATGCTTGCTTGTTTCTGCCCAAGTCTCTGGACAAGGTTGACTGTATCTAAGAATGCAACAGATGATATCTGGAAAAAAAAGTTACAGCATTTTCAATACCCAAGGATCTCAGTATGAATGCAAATACACAGCACATGGCTTGTTCTCTGCCCTTTTCCCAAAGTTTGTAAGACCTGCTCTTTTAATAAGTATCCTATTAGTGTTGTTAGACAGAAACCAGGATTTCAGAAGAGGATTATTTATCTCTTTATACAATATGTAATGAACGTGATTCTCAAATGTCTTGATGTAGAGCCTTAGTGTGTGGCTTCCTTATGATGTTACCACAAACCCCTTGCATTTCTTATCCATTGCGAATATGAGCAGGAGCAGGTACTGTGTGGCTGCCTAAACGATGATCACACACACTGTAGGGGAGTAAGAAAGCACTTCTGCCATGTTGTCAGCTGTAATAGCAGAAGCATGAGTTTGCTCATCAAACTCCTTCTGCAGCTGGTCCCTCAGGGATAAGTGTGGTCCCCTCCAAGTTTGCTAGTACTGACACAACTGCTTTGAAAATGGCAAATTAAAATACCTGCATGGAGTGAAGACGGCTGCCACCTGGACACATGGTCTGCATGTTGTGGTAGTCTTGGGACCCCAGAACATTCTTTACAGGGTGGTAGAATGGGCCAGTCCTCTCTAGGGCTGATGCAAGCAGGAGTTTCTAATGCTTGCCAGACAGCTAAAAGGCTACAGAGAAATAAAAATGTCTGTGGCTTTCTGGAAAGTTTTCTTCATTGCCCCTAGCTGGTCTGACAGACCTCCAATTGCTTCCTGGGAGGAATGGCAATGTTCTCCTAGCATCCAGCCTGCTTCTGGATTTATAAACTTGTGCTAGAGCCATTAGATGAATAGGAGGCATCCAGAAAGTACCAGAACCATGATTAAAAAAAAAAAATAAATAAATCCCCTTGGTTGCAGATACTGCAGATACTTTCTGCTTCTGGAGGGCATGAGACACTTGTGATACCAATTCAGTGACACAAAAATTCTTTAACACCTAGAAAATATTTCTGTCAATTACTTGCTGGAAATGTGTTTAGTATCAAATTAGCTGTTCATGACAGTTCACCACAGATTATTATATGCTGTTTGCTGCCACTGCTACATTGCAAAAGCCTCACTGGTGGCAGAGTAACGTGGACTCATAGCATTTGATACAAAGAATCTTTCAGAAGAAAGACATGCAAAGACTTTTAGCTTCAACTTATTTCATTCCTGTCATTTCTTAAACAGATATGTGAAATGAATTAATCCATCGTTCCTCATCAAATCATTTCTTGCTGTTCAGCTCTGGAATTTTAGGATATTAAGAAGCTTGTGAGACAGGAGTGTTGATTGCCAAGCCAGCGGAAACTTTAGAAGTCTATGTCAAAACTAAGCTTGTTTGACATGCAGGACCAAAACATTTGCAGTTGTATAAAGATGAGGAGGCTTTGGCTTTTGTTTTCAGTTTGTTTTTAAGTAGTTCTGGATAGCAGTTGATGTCCTGTTTTGCAAGGCACTAATATTAGAGGTCTCTTTGATGTGGGGAGGAGACTGCACTATTTCTCCAGCTGAAACACTAGAGGTTGTTGCTTCATGATGATAAACAAAAAGGAATGAAAACTGTAGCAATCAGTGTGCTGGGATGGAGGTCTCAGACATACACAGTTCACACACGAGCATGTGCTGCTTTGAACATTGCTTGTTATTGTATGTTCACTGACTCACACATTCCACGTCTGCATGGCTGACCCCTGGGGGGTGGAAGCTGGCACTAAATGAAGGACATGCCAGTTCCTTGATTAGATTGCCTAGGCTGTAGGTCCTTAGTAAGCAGCCATGAGGTGTTTTTCAGTATGCTAAGCCATGAGGATTCCTAGTGATTGACATGTTACCAGGAAGGCTAGCAACTAGTCTGGCAATAGCACAGAAACTCTGCTTTTAGAAATTTTGGCCTGTTTTGTTTGATTTTAAAATGAGTGCTTTTTAAAATTGTAAACTGTTACGGAATTTGCTATGATAGCAGCTACTCATGAGACGCTCCCTGGAATCCTGAATCACAGGAAGGACATCGAACTGTTGGAGTGAGTACAGAGGAGGCCACCAAGATGATTAGAGGAATGGAGCATCTCTCCTTTGAGGAAAGGCTAAGAGTTTGGTTTGTTCAGCCTGGAGAAGAGAAGGCTTTGGCGTGATATAATTGCAGCCTCCCAGTACCTGAAGGGAGCCTACAAGAGAGCTGGGAGGGACTTTTTTACATGAGCATGTAGTGACAGGACAAGGGGAAATGGCTTCTAACTGAAAGGCAGTAGGTTTATATTAGATATTAGGAGGCAATTTTTTACTGTAAGGGTGGTGAGGCACTGGCACAGGTTGTCCAGAGAGGTTGTGGATGCCTCACAGGGCTGTCCCTGAAAGTGCTCAAGGCCAAATTGGATGAAACTTTGGGCAACCTGGTCTAGTTGAAAGTGTCCCTGCCCAAGGTGGGGGAGCTGGAACTAGATGATCTTTAAGGTTCCTTCCAGCCCTGATTCTACTATGGTATGTGTTCCAACACTACCTGTAACAGCAATCAGACCTGACACTTATTCCAGGTGACTCATGTATTCTAAGGGGAAGGTGTTCTGGGAAAAGCAAATGAGTGGAGGTGGGTGTTATCCTGTCTGTTTTCATTGTTTCAAACAATGCTATCTTCAGACATATGATTAGCGGGATTGTGCTGCTGTTTTTATCTTTTGCATCACCCTCTCTTCCCTTCCTCCCACCTCCTAAGGAGCCTTCTCTTGGTGAGAGACTTGTATGAGGAAACAGGAAAATCTATACCCGGCATTTGTTCCTCTTGGCAGCTATCAGCTGTCAATCCAAGGAAGCCACAGTCTCCTGCAGGGCTCTGCTTGATGGTGCTAGGAATAGAAAATACTGTATACAGTCTTTCAAACGTCAGTCACAGATCCTTGAATTCTGGGATTCAGCTCTCTGTTGTTCTGGATAGGGGTAAATCTTACCACTGCTGGCATCAAACTGATTAAAACTCTCCAAAACAACATGGCAGAGGGGTCCTCAGAAATGGTAATTCATACACCAGAAAATTTATAAGCGCCTAAATATTATATAAGCACGTTAGCTAGTTTGTTAAAGGATAAAAAGTCACGCTGGTTCAACTGCTTCTGATTGCTTAAACAGAAGAAAATCTTTGTAGTTAAGTTGCTGAGGTAGGATTCAGAAGATCTGTGTCCATTTTGTTCCACTGAGAATTCCTAGGTGAACTGAAAACATTCTTTAATCTCTGTTCCCATATAAAAAGATACAGTGATAAGGCTCATTTTATTTAAATTTTCATGTGTGAGATTTGACATCAGGTATTTGCCTCATCCTACGGAGATACAAGGTAGTCTTTAGGAGGGAACTTCATTTCAGCTGAGCATTGCAGCTGTCCTTCTTTGTTACACGGCTAACAATGGTACCCGTGAAATACAGCTGTCCTATTATATAAGCTTTGTTTTAAAGGAAAAAGTGACTCCAAGGCTTTTCACATTGGCAGGGGATTTACTACACAATTCAGAAACCTGTATTTTTACAGAACTGGCCAGAGCTGGAGCCTGAGAACCTGGAACTGCCCAACAGGGAAAAGGGGAAAATAGACTTTTGGATTGAAACAAATCCCATCATCTTGTCTGTGGGAGAAGAAGGGAACTGCTGTGCACGCCAGAGCAGGTGGGTTACGGAATTTGGTGCACAAAGAGTGAAGATACTGCTGAAAAACACAAGCTTCCTTTCCTGTTTTAGGTGGTAAATGCAGATGTAATTTGAGAGTCAATGTGTGGCTTTTGACTGAACACAATGGGGCAGACGGTTCCACTTAGCTCTGAAATGAGATGCAATCATATCTGTGGATTGCACGGTGGCAAATCACAGTAATCTGCCTTAGGATGCATCATGCTGCCCATAGTGCAGAGTCCTGCAGCAGCAATCTCTCCTCACTGCCCTGGACTGTGTCTGCCCGAGGCACAGTGCTGTACTGAAGCAGTAACATACAAGAAGGAGTGCTGTCTGCCCCAAAGGAGTGGTTTTACCAGAGTCAAGTCTCACTAATCCAGGACTAGCATTGTTTTAATCAGTTGGCATGGCTGCATTTCTGAATAGTTATTATTATCGCTGTTGTTGTTCTAAAAATAACCCAGCATTTCCTAAGTTAGCTGTTTGAACATCAGTGGGATACACCTGCAGAGTAAATTGCACTTCTCCTGTATTGGCTGCCACTTCTGATGTCTGGAGACACTATGAGAACAAATGGTTAATGAATCCTGTGTGATCAAGTAGGAATAGGATCAGAGAATATCCCTGCAATTATCTGTTTAGTTCCTTCCTCTTTTCAGAGCATTTATTCTTATTTAAATCATTAAAATAGCAAATTGAAGTCCAGTAAGCAGAATGTAACTAACATGAAAGCCAAGAGATGGCTAATGAAGATCACAACCCTAAAAACCTGCCCTTCTCACCACTTTCACTAACTCTTTTAAAACACTACAATGGTATGTAAGTGCTAGAGCACTGAAAGGAAGAGAACAGACTGGTCACTTGTCTTTTTTAATTTCAAAACCTTGAACTCTTTAAATAAGGAAATTGAGCAGGTAGAGAATCAGTCACCTAAATCTAGAAGAAATCTGTTCTTTTCTGATTCTTTTAACTCTGATATTTAAGATTATAGATCCTTAGAAGAAAGACATTGGTAGAAGTTGTCTTTTCTGCAGACTGAAGATTGGTTAGAGAATTTTCCTATTGGAATAGAATTTAAAATTATTCTGCTTGGTGGAGTTTGTTGGAACATAAGGAATTTTTATTCTCTGGATTTTTGACCAAGTGTTGCTCAGAAAAATAGCTTTTGTGCAGAAGGATTCTCATTTCAAAAATATCCACGTGTAGGAATAGTATGCATGCAAACCTAAATTTTCTTAATAATAAAAAAAAGATGTAATTATTTTTTTGAGTTTTTGAAGAAAACATTTTATTATGAAGTAGCTACATAAATTTTTGCATTTGGCTTGATAGTGGCTATTTAAGACAAAGAAATAGATGAGTTAATGTTAATGATGTAGAAAGCACCTGGGCAAAGAGTACAGAAGATTTGTTTGCCTATGAGTAGTACCCGTTTCTGGGTCTGTGTGCCTAAATTATGGTTGTGTCTGGAATCACCAGCCCCAATAGAAAGTTTGTATCCTTGGTTTGAGGGTCTGAACCTCAGGCTGAAGCGTAGCTCGGCGTGGAAGAAGAAAGAGTGACTCTCACGTGGGTTGATGGTAGATGTTTATTGCTCCAGAGAGAGCGCCGGAGAGTGTCTCTCTGGGGTTCAGGTATCAGCTTTTGTATTAGGAGCATGGGGAGGGGCCAGGGTAAGCCATAACCAATACTAGGTAAGGAGGGAGTGACCAAGACAGAAGGACAATACACAGGAATCTGATACATGATACAGGGTTGAGCTACAGGCTTTGCCATTCATGTTAGCCCTTCCCACCCAGAATGTTTCAGGTTTCTAGACAGGGACACAGAATGGTTGGCCCACCCACCACCAGGGAAAAACCAAAAGGTTTATTAAGTCAGAGGATAATTTCGACTGCAACATGCACCGCAACACCTAAATAAATGGTTAACATTTTTAGAAATAGACATTGTATTCACCGATAGTACTGATAATTAGCACTTAATTTCCTGCCCTCACCTGCTCCCACCCCATGTCTACTATTTAAGCAAAAGCAGACATTGCTGTCCAGCCTGGACTTTTTGTATTTATAGTCTTTAGTCTTCATCCATGATTACATTTCCAAGTCACTCTGTTAGAGAGGAGTATATTTAGCACAATAAGAAACCAAGGTCTCCTATGTATACATACTTTTATGTTCTAAGCACAAGCCAAATAATTTGAAACTAGAGTTTAGAAGCCTGGACATTTTATTACCACGTCTTCATTTGTATTAAAAAAGATGCAAGTTAGCTATCAGCAAAAATATTTAGAGGCTCTAGGATATTAAGATAAAATAGGAAGCAGTTGAAAATCTGCAAGTAAGTGTGAGAGAAGGTGTGATGCATTGAAGAGTACATTCATATGTAGTTCTAGATCCATGGCAATTGCCTCAGCCTGTTTGGCTTCACAGTGAAAAGTGCTAAAGATCCCATTCCAGCCCAGTCAGAAAGCCTGTTGATCAACCATCTTTGATCAAAGGTCATTGATCAATATCTCCTGCCTGAGAGAGTTGGAGAAGAGAGAGAGCATGTGGCTATGGGTTTGAAAGAAAGTCTGCAGGACTTCTGACCCCAAGGTCAGAATCTTAGGATGAATCTTAGGTGAATCTTAGGATGCTGAACCTAAGCTTGTGGAGCTTGGTGATTAGTCCACATACCTGCAATGTCCAAGCAAAACCACATCATTGCTGCCAAACTGACATGCCTGTGCTGCAGCGACAGGAACAGCCTTCCTGGGAGCCACAGATGGCATTTCATGGAGGCCACAGACTGTGTTTGGGCTGAGGCTTGCCTACTTCACAGTGTTGACATCAAAGCAGTAACCCGCAGATCCTGTTTTCTCCAGTGGAGATGTAAGGGAAGATGTAAAGAATAAGAAGTGACTTAGAAAGTTCTATTCTTGACTGGAATCCAGGATGTCAAATGAAGGTCTTTCAAAAAGGAAGTTTTCTGTGGGGCCTAACAGAAGCACACTCCCCTAGAGGGGATTCTGAAGGCTCTTTCTGACGGTGAGGGAGCCTTTGGCCCTGGGATGCTCACTGGGAATCAGACAACCACACTAATTCTCTGGTCAACTGTTTACTTATTTCTAAATTACTGACTGGGATGACTAACAGGCAGAAGCTTCATTACTGCAACTTTCTTTTTGTCCTTCCTTCCTTCCTTTCTTGAATGCTGACATGCACTTTTAGTGTGTGCTAGCAGTGCTGCTTTAAGCTGTCGAGATGATGTGAAGTACTTTCTGATCCTGAAAGTAAAAGCAAGGTGTGCCAAGCCAGCTGTGTTGGATGAGTTTTTGACACATGCTCCTCACTCAGACCAGAGGAAGAGTCTGTGGCAAAGCCTCCTATAACTCTCTGAAGGTGCAGTGTTGACTGCTGGTAGGAAAGTGGATGGAGAGTGGATGGCATTTACTGCAGCTGATAGGCATTGAGGCTTTATGGCTCTTGGAGTGCACTACTGCAACTCTGCAAACTTGTACACAATTGTGTCAGGCCACTGCAAGGCATGTTCTATACTGGTGGGGAGCATTTGGTGTTGGAGCTGCTGGAGTAGCACCCTGGTGTAGAGATGCTGTCAGCTGGGAGGAGTGCACACTCCCACTGCTGAGAATTTTTCTATAATGAGGCAAGCAACTATTTTATCTGTTTAAGTACACAATGCAAGTGGCCCTTGCCAAGATCCTGTCTTCTCAGTTTAAAGATGTGTTAATTGAGTAATAGACCATATTTGTCATGAGGGAACTATATGTCTCAGGAATGTCTGCCACTGAAACACGACAAGTTCTGCAAAGCTATATTTTTTTAAGTAGCACATCCTTGCTACACTGTGTGGGTTCTGCTGTGGCTATTGTTCCAGACAGGACTGGCCATAACCCCTGGAATAGATCAGCAGTGTGAGCTTTGTTTTGTTATTGTGGTAACCCTTGTAACCTAAGAAGTCAATAGCTGACTTTTTAATTTATCTTATTATAAAGAAATGGCAATATGCTTCTGGTAAAGAAACCCAATTCTGTTTATTTCTTCCAGTCCATAAAGAAACATTATGTTCACCAGATCTCACTTCTTCAATAATTTTGAGCCTACAGTCTTGAGATTATGCCCCTCAAAGGTCCTATGAAGGATTGCTCTGTCTAAATTGTCACGAAATCTCAAAGTAATAACTGTATGTTTTTAGTGCCTGTCTCCATCTAGGATATCAATTCGCTGATCTTCAAGAACTTTTGGAAATCAGATTGCAAAAGACTGTCTTGACATGTCTTAAGCAAGTTTGCCTCTCTGATGATAGATACTAAAACAGAATACAATCAGTTTCAGATATATCAGATACTCAAAAGGACTAGTCAGTTTTGAAGGCTAGAGACCCTCAGTGAGTGCTTTTCCATGATGTATTATGTTGAAATATTACTACCTAAATCTCATAATAATTTAAGACATCTAAAATTATATGAGCCAATATTTCATAAAAATGTATTTTTAAAAATTGAATTTAAATTAACATCAGACTACTTTTGTTTCTGGTATACATTTTAAAAGCATTATACTGAACTTCTATGAGCAAAAGTCTCAGCTGATTTTGATGTTAACTTCCCATCTGCTGTCTGGAAACAGTGAGGTGTGTCTACTGCTCACTAAAAAACATCTTGATTGGCTCAAGTAGCAAACCATGAACAAGTTAGTAGATTTCAAAGTGGACACACAGGCATAGTTCTCAGGACCTGTGAGGAGACAGAAACAGAAAGCAGAGTTGGGTAGGCTTTGCCTACAGCAGGAGCATTTGATCAAACTTCACAGCTGTTGTCACTGTTTCAGTCATGAGGAGCTTGTGGGGCAAAATCCCCGTTATTGATGGTGCCTTAATTTCTGCAGGGATGTGTCACTTGACCTTGGGTAAAGTCTGATGACAGGGAAGTTAAAGTAGAATCCTGTTGTTGGAAACAATGAAGGCAAACTCAGTTAGAATCCAGATTTGCTTCTACATGGCTGATTGTAAAACTGATTTGTTATTACGTACCTTTGGTTCTACATTTTGCCTAACGGATACTGTTCTAGAAGATGTAAGGTATTCTCATCTCTGTTTTCATGGTGTCTCTAACTGAGGAAAAGTTTTGATGTAGATATTTAAATGTGATTTTATGGAGAAAAAACCCCACAATGCACATCTTGTAAAACACAGGGAAAGGAAATCCCACTGCCATGTAGTTGGGTCAGCCATGATAATGAATCATAAGAACTTCCCAAAATCACAGTCTTAGAGGTTCACTCATCTCTACTATTAAAGCTCTGGTTGGTCCAAGGCTGAATGTGTTTCTGGTTTGTGTCCTGGCTGACAAATTGAGCAAGAGCTTCACAGAGAAACAGCCTCACTACATGACAATATACAATGCATTTTAACACTGCATGTTTTATATCTCCTCTTTTTGAGACATGCTGTTTTTCTTAAGAGTTGTCTAAAGAACAGAAATATTCAGTTAAAATAATTAAGTCTAGAATGTGCTGATTATTTCTAGACTGTTCATAGCTGGACCGCTCAGTTAAATAATTATAAATTTGAAAGTGTGCAACCTCTCCTATTTGGTATACCTGAAAAGCGTGCATATTTAAAACACCTCTCAAGAGTCCAAGCTCTAAGTCAGAAAAAGAGATAACCCAACACCTAGTAACAATAGCTCCTTTTTATCCACTTTAAACTTTCTTCTGCCTGTGACCAAATGGCTTTTATAACGCAACAGAGATTATGAAATAACATCAGGGCAGTACTAAGGAACATTTTCAGGTCCTTTCATTTTTGAATTCATTCTGAAGGTTTCCATCTAGGTGTAGCTGTTTTATCAAAAACTCTTTTGCTTTAATTGAACCAGTCCCTTAATCCATGAAGTAAAGGAACAGGCATTTTTCAAGCTACCCTGTAGCAATTTATGCAGAGAAAAGAACTGTACTATCTTGGAAAAATTCACTATTGCTGCTTATCATTTTCTTTACTCCTAATTAAGATCTTCACTTGAAAATAACTGATATTTTTAATCAGCCCTATCACTGAGGTGACAAAAAGGTTTCTGTTGCCCAGTAAAATTTTAGTGGTATAATCTATTAAGATTTGCTGTAACAGCACAAGCTTCTTGTCTTTCAAAGGGAATTTCCTGCAAAGGCGAATTCAACTTTTTTTGTGGGAATGCAAGCCATCAGATCTCATGGCAATGAACACAGCATCTCAAGTGAAGGGTTGGATTGTGTGACAATGGTTGGGTATGCATTTTTTGAAAGGGAAAAAACATTAGGGAAATAGTTTTGTGCTGAGTCAGCAAGGCGAATTAGCTCACCAAGGAGTTCACCAAAGGGTCCTTGGCCAAGAAAGAGAAAAGTCTATGTGGTCAAGATCAGTGGCAGAAAGAAGCCTGCTGGGTGTAGGATGAACAGTATCCTTCCTTTTCAGTGATGCAGAGAAGCTAGAATGGCGCAGCTTTACTGTAGCCCTTTACATTGATAAAACATAAAGAAAATAATAACTGATGGGAATCAATCCTAATGGAAAAATAATGACTGGAAGTGTTAAGATGCTGGGAAAGCAGTGTTTCCTATGTGGTCATGTAAGATTCTTCCTGGTTCAGAATGTGTAAGGTCCCTGAAACCAGTGAATTGGAAACTGGATCCACAGCCACTTCTCCCTTGATGGACTTTGCTATTGCCCTGTTGATATAGATATGAAAAATTATGTGGTTACAGATACAAATCTGGCACATGGAGGAAGCAGCTTTAACTCCCTCTTGCCTCACATATTTCCAGTGCTGCCTTGAGGAATTATTTTTCTTTACTTCTTCCCTTGACAAAAGGTCACCAGAAACCATAAAAATTCCCTATTTAGTGGAGTGGTCTGAAAATAAGTGGATGAAAAGTGGAAGATACTCAGACCCTGTGCTAGGAGTGACCATACTAGCACAGTAGATAGCTAACATTGTGCATAAATTTCTGCTCAGCAATGATGAAGAGGATTTATTTCTCTAATCCTTGTAGTATTTTACTTAAGTATTGTGTTGTCTCAAAAATATGCATTTCTTTCCATCAAGACTTTCTAAGCTAAACAGTTCATGGAGAAGAGGAACAAAACCCCATATTTTAATATGATTATAGATAATTCAATTTCCATGCTGGTGATCAGCAATTAATTAGTAGCTGAAAACATTAATCCAGTCTGTGAGCCACAAAGCTACAGTCTATCCCAACGGCTCCAAGATAGAGCAAATCTTTGGAGCCAGTTTAGTAATATAAGTAGACCATAAATCTGACCAAAGCGATCTAATGAAAAGTTCAAGCACGACCCAATGGTCTCTAGAAAGTTAGAATTCCAGAATAATTGAATTCAGAGTAATTTTATCCATTTGTGTGGGCTTCTGTGAAGTGGGAGATGGACAAGAGTTTTATTTCATTCTGGCTCTTCTAAAGAAATCTTAGACGTTTCCTTACTGATCAGATTACTTTTAGTTTTCTGTATGACATTTTATTAGAGTTTGTTGGGGCTGTCTGCTATTGTTCCTCACGTAATCTTATGGAAATTCTGGGCAGCAGTAAGCAAAATGGTTTTACCACCATGATTGGTACACATTTTCCACACATGATAAATGCAAGTGATTTGCTAAATGCCTCCCAATTAAATACTGTAACTTTCCCTTTTTACGCAATTATTCATATAAGCTAGAGACTTCAATCATCACTAGTTCACAATTCTGCCTTTACAACAATTAAACCAGTTACGGTATTGAAATGGGTTCTTGTATCTTCTACTGGCAGCAACAATCTTGGTTAAAAGGATGGCAAATATAATCTACAACAGTTCGAAAAGCAGGAAATACTTCAAGCAAATTCCAGTGTAGATTTTTTGTCTGGTTATTTGTGAAGTTCCCAGCAACTTCCATCTGTCTCCCCTGGCTTCCATGTAATAAGTTAATAGTGCAATAATAGCTGATGAACGAAGAGGGAGCAGAGGAAACAGCAGAGTTGTGCTAAGAATGGAACGATGTGCCCTTATGATGATAAACTGATCCCATTCCATTAAATCACAAAGCTGTCTCCACTCTTCTCTTCATCCCACATGAGCGGCTGAAGAAAAAATCATGGAATTGCTATCGCTCACTGCAGCTGTCAGGAAACGATACTAATTAGTTTAATTTGCAATAACACAAGCACTTAACTCTCCAAATAATCTAAGTTAGTAAGTCAGTTTTTATATTATGACAATGACATGTTTAAGAGCCTCTGGAGCAGTGATTTCTTTAACCTCTGACTCAAATGTCTTTCAAAGGAACACAACAAAACTCTTTGTCCCGTGTTATTCCAGTACCTGCTTGTGAGAGCAATTACTTGATAGGAAATTGTGGCAGCATTGCCTAAAGAGGAGAAAACCTGACAGATGGTATACACTGGTATTTTGCAAGACAATGTAATGAAACATTATTGAAAAAAAATTTAAAAGCCTGTCCTATGGAATTAGTTGCCAGAGGATAATATCAAAAAAAAAAAAAAAAAGGTCAAACTGCCTTGGCTTCCTCCTTTCATGGCTTTGTGATGTTCCTTGATTTGGGAATTTCTTCTTTATTTCATTCTCTGGCACTCACACACTTTCCTGGTATTATGTATGAGTTTCTAATGCTTCTGGACAAGGCAGAAAATGTTGATGAAACGTTTGGAAATACTAGTCAACTGCAAAAGGAAGAAATATCACTCTATTGGCTTGAAAATAATGAAATTTTAACCCCCCCCCCCCCCCCCCCGCCATAAATAAAGTTGTGCTTGCTTGCTTTAGACGTCTCATATTTCACTCTGGACAGTCATAGGAGGTTGTTCGACCTTCTGAAATTCTCTGATATAATTAGCAATTTAATGTAATATCAACATGCTAACTTCAAAGTTGTGGAGTAATCAAACACTGGAAATGAATGGGGCATTTGTACCTCTCCAAGCTTATGTTTTAGGCTCTATGCAAACTCAAATACTACATTAAGGCACTGCTTCTGGTTTTGGTGATAATTTTGTATTGGCTTAATATGTTGATGATAATAATGGTGTGGAGAAAGCCATGACAGTATATGCCCTTTCCTCCTTTATCTTCATTTTTTAATAATGACTTATATTTTGAATCAGAGCATTTTACAAAGACAAAAAAATCAGTGATGATTTCCTCAGTGATGGAATTGTGGAAATAGGTGTTTCCTGAAAACAAACACATTAAAAGCTGACTTAGAAGTCTTGGCTGGATAGTCTTTTAAAGGCTTCAGTCAGACCTTGGATTTTAAGGCCTTCGTGTAATCAGTACAGTTCCATTGTACAGAATCAATCATGTCAGATCTCTTCTGCTTCCTGGACTTTATTTCAAGACATCACTTAGAGACATACTCATCCCAGTCTTTACAGTCCAGTGAGGGTCTGAAAATCCTGAATGCCAGGAATAATCACAACAGTTTAAAAACTGTATCAGTATAATAAAGAGGAAAAAAATTCTCTGTAATCAGGGCTGGGTGGGGGGAAGCAAGAAAACAAAAGCTTATTTACTTAAAGAAAAAAATCCTAGAACTCCTTGTTTTTTCAAACCTCATAATAGAGTTTATCAACTGTCAATAACCAAATGCATGTTTCTCTTTTCCCAAGAGCTGATTAAAGCTGTGGTCGCCTCCTATAATTCAGGGCATTCCATTGTGTTTGTTTCTCCTGGAATTTTCAGGCTGAATTACTGTAACTAATATACCACTAACTCTGTACTGCAAGAGCCCTGACCTTTTAAATCTCTGCTTCTTAGCAGAAAATTGGCATAGAAAATTTCAACACAATAAATGTTTTTAATGTTTTACTTTATTTTGATCCAGAAATACATATACACCATCTTATTAAGTTAGTTTGCCACCAGTATCAGATTGGGTTGGAGAATTCCAAAGAGGAGGAGATGGGAAAAGACGAACTATTCCATTTGCAGTAGATTAGCAATAACCAGAAAAGACCAAAAACATAGTGGTTTTGGCCTCACTCTGAAATGGGACCATACTTTTGTACAAGTATCCATACATACTGATCACAAGTCCTCCCAGAAGTTCCTTCCATTTGCAAATATTCAAATTTTCACGTATTCTTCAGAGATGGGGAAGAAGATTTTGTAGCTTAAAAAATTATTACCTGAAATGTGGTTCTGATTATTCCTTGAATTCAAATCGTAGCATTAGCTCATTAGACAGACCCTGTACAAATTGAGGAAGTATTCAAATGACAGGTGCTAAATATCTTCGCCAGGCAAACAGATACCATCTTCTTGTGGTCACTGGGACCATGTCAAGACTTCTGCTTATGGCAGAGCCTTAGCAACACGACGCCGCATGATATGAAATTGAGGCACTGGAGGTTGCAGAGAAGAGACTGTCTGTGGTAACTGGAGGGTTGTTAAATGACAATCATTTCAGGATGCTCATGTGCTGGCTGAATCAGTTTAGGAAGTCTAGGTTTCTTGAGGCTGCTTTCTTTTTCCCAGGTGTGAGGCCAATATTGGTGTTTTTCAAGTAGTTCTGTAGTACATTGCTTTTGCAGACACATCCTACGCTGAGACAAACACAATAAACTTTTGATAAGGGTGGAAAATAGACAAAGTGAAATTTCCCTTGGCCAGGGACTTCTGTGCTTTTTTTCAGGCACAATGACACATATATTCCTGTCACATTTGGATAGGCTGCAGGCACGGTGTGTGGAGGAACAGCCAAATCATCTCTGCATGCAAAAGCAATAGCCAGATGACTCTGGCTCTCTGCGGCAGCATGGAACCACAAGATCCCTGTAAAGAGTAAAACCTGGCTCAGTATGTGACATGGAACGTTCAAACTAAAGGTGAGTTGCCACTGGAGGACCTCACTGCACAGGACCAAGAATAACAGTATGCTACATTTTTCCTAAAAAAGCAATTTCTGACACTAACCTCTTTAAGCTGAAGCTAGTAATTTCACATAGTCATATGGATAGGATTTGCTAGTTTTCCCTCACATCTCTTCCTATCCATTGTTGCTGATCCTCATCCTCAATATACCTATTTGTCATTGCTGACTTCAATTTTACAAAATATTTAGCTTTTTGATGCTAGATCAAGTAGAACAAATAAAACACAGCTACTTTACAGCTACTACTACTACTACACAACTACTATACAAACTCCTGGACAGATGGATGTTATGAAAGTAAGCAGATAAATCACTCAATAAATTAAAAATAGTAAGACTGTTCATCAACAACAACAACAAAATCACTATTTAAATACAGGATTTTCAAAATTCTACAGTTAGCAGAGTTGGGTATTTCAAGGGAAAAGCTTTTAGTAGCCTTTGCATTGTTTGTACATTTAGTTAGAACCCAAGTGAAAAGCAGATTTTTTTAATGAGTCTGCTCTCTGAGGACAGCAATGTAGCTGAATTGAAATACACACATTCTTTCTGCAGTTTTTTTTTTTTTAATAGGTTGTTCTGTTCTAAAACCACAATGAAAAATATCTTCTTCTAAAGTGTGTAATTACACTCTGTCGCTCTCAAATCTCCTCTGGTTTCTGAGCTCATTTAATAATAGTGAACAGATGAGCAAAAGTTACAAATGAAGGTACTATCAATTTGCTGCTCAGCACATAAATACCTATAATGATAGTGTGCTTGTCAGCATCCATTGTTTCCAGTTCTGCCCATTTTCTGTTTCTACAGGGATTTCCATCCTCTTATGCAGATAGTGAGAGACAAACAGGGATTTCAGACTAGGCAAAAAGGGCCCCAAGAATCAGAGAGTGTGTATATTAGTCTCTGTATTCCCTGAGGTTTAGATTGCTAAATCAAAAAGTTTTACCTTGGATATTCCCATCTGCACAGACCCAAGTCAGGCAAGTCCAGACTGATTTGCCTGCTAAAAAGAAGCTTGTTGAGTGAATTGGGGCAAAAGGTATGGGCTTACCTCTACTTTGCCAAAAGCACAAGTCCATTTTGTATGCCACATTCCACTTAACCAATTTTGTATCTAAATGGACACACCATGAGGAAATGTTTGTAGAAGTGCAGTGGAAACCTCTGAGAAGGTGACTGTGGGAAGATTCATGAACAGCATTATGTTGTATGGGAATGAGGGAGTGAAAAATTTTAAGTCAAAGGGTATAAAACAAATAATCCCTCATTATCTCCCCTACAGATATTTTGACCTACGACTATTGCCTTGTTCCTGCCACCTGTCAAAGCCTCCTGGCAGCCACTATGCAATTGTAGCAAGCAGTCAATTGTAAATATTAGAATAGTGGGTTTGCTCTAGTAGGCTGTTCCTTTGATAGCTGTGGGCAAGTTTGGCTTGTTGTGTTAAGTGCCACTACAAATTAGAAAGTTGCGTGGGCATGAAATTTCTCTGTATGCTCAGTGCAGGGCTGGGATACTCTGTGGTGGAGGGAACCATGCTGCCTTGCAGATTGTATGTAGGACTAATGCTTTAGCCAATAGATAGACCTGGCAGGTTTTGTCAGGACAAGGTTTTCCACATCCCAAGTGTCTTGGTCCAAGAGGAAGGCCTGATGAGGATCTTGGCCTCTCATGTCATCCTGGGAGTGCTGTACGATTTTGAGTTTATTCTCCTTTTCAGACATGCTGAATTTGCATCCATATCCTACAGTCTGTTCTAAGAGGAAGGCTTAAGCTGCACTCCAGCGTTTGCTGGAAGTGGAGAGACATCACAGGCCCAAACTTATTTTGGTCTTACACTTTAGATCCAATGGGTTTTGTGACAGAGGGACCATGGGGCACACATATGGGTGTGCCTGGACCCTACCATATCCTAGATCTCTCCTGCTGGAAGGACTTCCTGTGCCAAACCTCAGATCTCCCTACATCTTTGTAAGGAAATAAAGTGGGCCAGGCAGGGAAGTGTTATTGGCTGCAGTTCTAGTAGAAACTGTGTGGTTTGTGTGAGTACACTCATCATTTCTCCTGTCAATTCCCTTTTTTCTTGAACCTTTCCCTTCAAATGAAGACAGGCTCTGAATCTTTGCTGATCCGGCCTTGCTACGTTTTATTGGTAAAACACCACATTGTGCTCTGCTTTTAATATATTCATTTCTTAACATTTTAAGTGGGAAAAAAATTTGCCACTGTTCTGTGTAATGTTTAAACATCACTATTTACAGCACAGGCTTCTCCAAATGGATTGCACCGATGTTGCCCTGAGAAAGCACAGTACAGATGGGACAAGACTAGGCTGTGACATTTTTTATGAGCAGTGGGAAAATCCCCTCAGGGCAATCATTTGCTTTGCTACACACAGGCATTCCAGGGGAGACTCAACAGCAGTCTCTAGAATACCTTCCTCTGGAATACATCCTTGTTATTGGGATATAAAATGGAGGGCTCCATCAGTGCCATATAGACAGTGCTCCCATAAAAATATTTATCTATTATATTTATCCATTGTTTGTTTCTATAGGGAGATACCCCATGCATCTTAATTCTGAAATCCAAATTGTCTTGGGTTGTTTGCCCTATTATGTTTTCTGGAATTGAAGGTACTTTTTTCTTGCTTTTAGTAGTAACCCCTTAAAATGTTTGCTATAAAGCCAAAACTCCTGGAAATGAAAAAAAAGGGCATGCCTGCCTTCTGCTTGAACCTGATCTTTCCATTGAAACCTGCCCTTATTCCCTACCTGTCCTTTCTTTGGGTACTTCAGGACTTCATGCTTGTGATTTCTATTGCAGGATTAAAGAAGGGTGTCTCAAAGAATCAGGCTTTGAATAAACACTTGAATTTTACTAAGAGTCAGGACAAGGGTAAACCCTGCCCAGTAACAGCCCTGCTCACAGCCCTTACTTGTCCCCCTTCTCTGTGAGGGTTCATGTGTGTGGGAATGTACACTCTTGCATGTACATGTGTGCACCTTCACAGAAAAGTGAAGGTGTTGTCTTCTTCATTCACTGTATTCTACCCACTTTAATTTCATTTAATTTCATGAGGTGCACAGAACTGATATGAATAATAAACTAAAAGCTATATTCACAAAAGAGAAGGAGGAATAGCAGCCTTTATTCTGTTTCTCTGTCTTTTATATCTTCTCTCATTTTGTATCTTTCTTCATTTTGTTCAGATCAAGTATACTTTGTAAAAGCACCCTCTGCTTTTTTTGTGTGTTAGTTTTGTAAGAGAATAAGCTCTTTGGACACTTAAGTGACGTGGACTGAAGGTTAGAAAAATTAATACTCTGCCTAATTCAATAAAAGCTTTTTCCATATCTGTTTGGATTATCATGCATATCTGATTATCCTGCTGGGACTGAATCCAAACTCAGAGCCTTGTCAAGCAATCCAAAAGCAACCCAGGTTGTAAATCCTGGTCCCAAGGCCCAAAAGTCACAGATGTTGAGTGCTTGCTGCTATGCAAATACTCCCTACTTGTATTTGTTGCAAGTTTTGTTGCAAGTTTCGACTAGGAGGAAAATGCTTGTCACAAGCTCTTATCAAAAGAATTTCTCATTCAGCATCTGTTCCTGCTGGTTAGCACAGCAGCACCAGTGGCACAGCTCAGGGTGTGGAAAAGGTGGTAGAACCACACTATTCTTTGTGTATTGAGTCATTCCTGCTGCAAACAGCATAAAGTGCACTTTATTCAGATGTAATGTGTGGGACAGCAGACTCCGAGACTACATGAAATAAAGGAATGGGTTATGTTTTTTTATTGATTGAATAGGTGTTCAATCAATATAAACCCGAGGCCAGATTTATGTTGTAGCTGAGCCCACTGATTAGTATCACAACTGTGAATGCCACAATCAAATTCTCACTGATTATAGACAGTCCTTAAAAATAACTTGAGAAACTACAAGGTGATATTAGCTTCCTATAGATCTTTCACCTTATTAGTTTTTAGGTTTAATTATATTCCTACTTGTTCTATATCTCTCCCAGGCCTGCCTCCCTCGTCTCACAAACATGTGTACAAATGATGTACACAGTATATTGAAGACCCAGAGGTGCTTTGCAAGTTGTGAATTTTATTCTCTCTTTTAAGCCATTACCTTCTCACCTGTGAAGGAATGTGATGAGCCAGCTAAGCCAGTTTTCTGGCTGTGTCACATAACTGCAGCAGTTCAAGGCATTTGAAAGCAAGAGAAGGTTTGGTGCTTCAAATCTTGATGTCCTTTTCTCCAACGAAAAGGTCTTTTCCATCCCCATCACAGAAATGTGCCTAAAGAAACAGCTAGAGTTAGCGGCCTTCATATGTATGCACACATGGGAGAACAGATGCCAGGTTAAAAAACAAAAAAGCAACTGTGAAAAATGATGGGAAAAGTCATCTGTTTCAGTGACCTTCTAATTATGCTGTACTGGTCCTCCGGAGGACATTGCTGTCAGTGGCATTTACATCTCTGAACTGAAGGGGATGTGCGGCCATGAGATAAGGGCATTCATCTCCTCCTTGGAAGTGTTAGTTGACTCAGTTACCCCAGTTCCTGTTTGCAACAGAGGAATATTGGTTTCCCAGAGCATTTGTAAGATCTAGCTTTTGTTTTCTGCAAAATCTAAGTCCATGAGACACAACTGTCAGGCTTCATCGTGGCCTTACAATTAACAATTGACCAGCAGTTCTGGGATGAAAACAAATCAGTTCAAATGAGGGTGGGGAGAGCAGGACAAGACTGTCCTGACTGCATTTCATGACACAGGAATGTCCCAGGCTGGCCAGTGCTCAGAGAGGACAAAAGCTTCATCATTCCCTTGGTAAAGCTGTTGTCAGGTCCTAGCCAAGACAATGTACAAGTAGATTTTCCATCTTTCAGAAAGGAAAAGCAAAAAGTAAAAGTATCTTTTACATGCAATTTCAGTAGTGAAATAAATCTGTTTCTACTGATGTATTTTATTTTTCTTATAATTATCCCACAGTTCTTATGTTATGTATCCCTGTCTCCTGTGCCACAACAAATGCCTAATATTCTTTTTTAGATAATTTTTTCAGAAATCTTGTTTTCCCATATAAATAAATCAATATAGACGTCTTCTGAAGTGGAAAGTACAAACGCACTTAACAACTCCAGGTAAGGTTTGCTTTGTAACAATGACCAGATTTTGCCAACTGAAGTTGTGTGTGTTCACATATATCAGTACATCTGAAAAGAACAATTCTTGCTATTTAAAGTTGATACTTCGACATTCCATTTTATTCCAGAAAGAAAAATAGTTTAAGCTTAATTTGAAAAACTCTTCAAATGTGATTTATCAACCAGGAAAGCACTCGGTTATCATTTGAGATTATAAGGTTTGTGCAAGTTTGCATATTAATAAATAATAATACATCTGCCATGCAGGTCTTGTTTCTGGGAGTTGGAGTGGAAGAGCAGATATTGTAACCTCTGCAGTTTTGCTTTTGCCTGAGGCAAGATCTTGGCTCCATGGAAAGCAGTGGCAAATCTTGCATGAGGGACACAGCGTTTCATCTCAGATTTTCAGTATTATAGTGTGCATCATGCACCACTGACCAAAGTCTGTCTCGGCCTCCATAGTATTTACAATTGTTATGTGTTGGGATGAAGTTCCAGTGCTCACATTACCAAAAAAAATCCTTCAGGTAGATTTATTAACACTGAGGCTAAAGATAAATTTTATGGTGCCTTTTGACCCAAGCACAACATGCATGTGCACATGTACTCCACATCTCACCTGGTCTAAGCACTCGATGAACGCAGAAGTACACATTGCTTCCAGAACACCAAAATTTCTCTCTCAATTTTGCTTTTCAGTTTATTTCCACATTTTAGTGCTAGATCAATAATTGTCAGGGCTCTGAGTACTAGAAGGGTCTAGGGACCACGATCAGCTTCACCTCGGGCTTCCTGTTACATGCCCCACCCGTAGAGACACAGGACCACAGCATAGGCCAGGGGCTCTACTTAAACTCAGCCCTTGCTACTTCAGATTGAGAATTCTTCTTGAGAATAATAAATTTTGTGTATCAGGAAACAAACACTCCACCCAGGAAAAGAAGTGTTTAAGGTCAGATTAAAAGAGTTTGTGGTGGTTAAAGAAATAGAATAAAACTTATAAAACTTTTGCAGGGTGTTAGCCTAAGGTATTACAAATGAGACATATACTGAGATGAAAGAGTAAATATTTTTGTGGGATTTCTCGGCTCGGTTTGTTTGGTGGGTTTTTTCTTGTTTGTTTGTTTGTAGCTGTTGGCTTCGCTTCTAAATAATTTGGATTTTAATTTGGCTACATTTTAACTGAAAAAATCACATCAGAATGAAAAGTGATGCCTGGAATATATTGTGAAGAAACAGTTGTTTCTAGAATGGTATTTGTCTACAAATACATGATCTGGCTGGGGGAATATGGGGAAAAGACCAGTAGTGCAAAGATCTCTTTACCTTCCCTATTGTTCCTTCCTACAGTAGGAGCTGTATGGGAACTTGATGGCTCCTGACATGCACACTGGAGGTAACTGTCTTCTCTTTTTCAAGATTTTTTTTAACTGAAGGCTGATTCAGCCCACTTCTTTACAAGTTTAAGAAAACAGTGTATTATACATTCTGAATAATGGTTTCTCTATGTGTGTTTTAGCTTCTGTTATTCTTCCTATTTCTTCATACTATTGCTTGTAAGAACAATACTTGACTTCCTAATTATTTTTTAATAATCTTTTTGACCCTTTTCACTAACAACCAAGTATTTGTTAAAGACCCACTGAGAATGGAAAGAAGATGAGAGTATAAATACTTTCTTGAAGTAAGTATTTCCATTTCTTCACATTAAACTGCTTGAGCGGATGTTGTTCTTAAAATATACAACTGACAGAAGCCCAAAGCAGCTACAAGAAATTAATTTCTCACAAAGAATGCCAGCCTACAGAAACATTACAATGAGCTAGAGCATGTTTTTTTAATCACAAATACCCTAAACAGCATGCAATTGCCTTTTTTTTTTTTTTGTACAGTCCTTATAACTAATGCACTGTCAGGAAAAAGAATCCAAATTCTTTAAAATAATTTTGAATAATTAATTGTAGCCACCTGTTTAAATGGAATGTCTCAAACACCTGAGGCAGCAGGATCTGCAAGAGAATAATACAGCAAAACAATAGTATCCATCTAAAGTCAAGGTGAACACATGCTGGAAACTTGCGAATGCTGGGGAATTTATCCAAGATTTGCAGCATGGCCCATGGGACAAAAAAGAAATCTGATGATCCCTTCAAGGCAGGTACCATGTTGAGACAGTGCTGTCTGAATGGTGGCTGTATTAACCTACTGAATAGTCCAGGGGAATAAAACTCTGCATACGTGTGCCAAAGAGCCCCCCCTTTGAAGTCTCGGATCCCAGGCTATGTTCCTCCAGGCTTTCTGAGTTCATTCATAGCTGAACATTATTCATCTTGCAGTAGAGACTGGTAAACAAGTGGGAGTTTCCTTGTGGTGTGGAAGATACCTTCCCCCCTCCCCCGATACTTTGTATCTTTGTCAGGGTTACCTGATTTTTCTTTCTTTCTTATTTTCTTTTGCAGCGGTAATCCTTGTTTGGTGTCTTTGTAGTTTATGACCTTAGGGAAGGAAGGATGGACACAGCAGTCAGTGTGCCTGCAAATTTTGCTTAAAACCTTTTCTCTTTGATAGTGGTTACTGCTATTCCCAGTGTAGAAGAGGGTGCAGATGGTGATACCTACAGCTCATTAATTCCTTTGATTTAGTAACAGAAAAACTACTTTTGTGTTAGACAGAAATGACTCCTTGAGTTAAGGAGGCCTGATGGAGTAACCCAAAATACCACAGAAGGCAGAAAGCTTGGGCAAAACTTTTTTCATAGTGTTCCTTATTCTAAATTCTAGTTGACTTTATCAACAGGTTTGTTTTTGTTTGTATCAGGCTGAAAAAATTCCAGATTTTGGAAACAGAATAGATGAGAAGGGAATCATTTGAATGCTTATTCAAAGTTTGAATGCTCTCTACAGCAACAATTGTCAATGTAGGAAAGGAAATATGACCATATTTATTGTCAATAAACCTTCAGTAGATTGGTACTTAAATCATTGAAAGGCGAAGTTTAGCTTAGTTACTTGTGTAACAGTGCAGAACCTATTCCTAATGCAACTGTAGGAATGGGACTTTGGGCATTGATACATGCAAGATTCAGCTGGTTTTGGAGCTTCTTTCCCGTGTTGACTTGATCACTGATTCAAACCAGGTGATGGGCCAAATGAAGTTTTAAAATATTTAAAATGTGTGAAAGAAAAGATAAGAAGCACATACTATTTTTCCTAGGGAATTTCTGTATGTTGCACATTTTATCAGTCTCTTTTTATAGTAATCCTAATACCTGTGTCCCAACTAACAGTTGAAAATGATCCTAAATACAGAAAGTTTCCAGATCATTCAAAATGTTCTGAGAGTCTGTATTCTGCCCTGCGTTTTGGAAATGTTCTCCTAGACTGGGAGGCAGACTGGTCTGGAAGAATGTACAGAATAGGGAATTAGGAATGACTGGGGGAACCTTCCAGTGACCCACTGCATAGCCTTGGGCAATCGCTCGGCTCCTTGCCTCTTTTCATTCTCACACTAAATGACCCTGTGAGGTGCATGTGAGGGCAGGAAGCTGGGAAGCAGCATGACAGGATCCTTGGTGTCTTTCTCAAGTCTGCCTTTATGCAGAACAGAAATGTGACCGTTCTGCAGGCACATTGCTCTTCTTTAGGCAGAGAAAGGGTACGAGCTGCCTTAGCAAGTTCAGCATTAAGACTTTACAATTTCCAGCAAACAGATTCTCTCTGATTGCTAAGTGGGTCAGGTTTGTTTCCTTTTACAGATGTAAAAACCAAGAGGTGATTTGAGAGGTTCTCAGTTGTGCTTTTGTGTCTTAGGAGGATGTGTCTGGTAGACTATTAGTCAGTCTTGTTCTACCGGATCAGTAATTCACTTCTAAAACACCACTCAAGAACATCTCTCTGTAGAAAGAGAACTAGAGCAAAACTACGAATGGATCAATTTATGAAAAAAGGTCTGATTATGTAACTGGTTGCCAGTAATTTCTGGAGAGTGAGAGCATTGACAGAGCAGTAAAGAACAATGAAGCCTTTGTCTTGTCTATGTCTGATGGAAAATAGAAGTTTTGGGGTTTTATCTGAGCTCACAAAACTACTGAAGTAGGTGTGTAGTCTGTTTTCTCTAAACATACATAGCTTCTGTACCTGAGAAAGAATAAATATTGTAATGACATGAAGAATTAAATATTGATAGCACAAGAAAGAGCAAAATTCTGGTTTCATCTGTTTCAGTACAGCCATACAGAAGCACATCACAGCAACACTGGGTGGCCCTTTTTGTTCATCTTCAGCCAGTTTATATACATGGTACTGTGCTTTTTTTTTTACGCACTGTGCAGGAGCCTGGAGTTTAAAAACCAGCACTGGTGTTTGTCTCATGCTACTCCACCTTTCCTATGCAGGACTGGCAGAAACACTGTCTGCTGGTGTGTCAGAATGGTTCTGCCATTGAGGTTCTGTAACTCGCCCACAACAGCCTCCACTGACACTGCTTTACTGTCTTGTCCACCAAAACAAAATAGGTTCAGGTGAACTGCCTATTGACATTGAAGTCTGGCCTCACACTACTCTGGAGATATGCCCAAGAGCTGTTTCAGACAGTGCTTGTTGGCTTACTCCAAACTCATGCCAAGAAACAGTTTCAATGTCTGGTGGCACAGACCATTGTGTTCTGGGGCCTGAGTACATTCCTAAAAATGCAAGTTATTTCCCACATTCATGGATACCAAGCTGGTACAGAATTTGTCTTGATAAAGATGTTTTAAAAGTATTTAAAGAGTATTAAAAAATGCCAAACATGTCAACAAATTTAGTTTTTATTGCAGTGGAGATGGACAAGTGTAGCCAGAAAATTGAAATATGATGGCATCAAGACTATGCAGAAAGAACTTTCAGTAAGAACTTTCCTGTCACTCTAGAATTCAAATGCATATTGCAGTTTTCACCACCTGAGCTGATGGTAGGAATAACTAGACGTGCTGCTTTATCATAGCTGTGCAGTGCCTTTGTGGAAGAGGATTTGTTCTCTTTTCCTAAATTACAGGAAAAATAGAATGGAGAATGAAGGATATGTAATTTGGAAAGGACTGGCAGTGAAAATTACTTTTTCTCTTAAAATTATGAAATACTCAAAATCTCAACTTTCTGTTGAGATTTGAAATGAAGTTGGGTTTTGTTATCCTAAAATTTTGTTAAACCAGGAAAGCATTTTCTGCCCAACTCTAAGCAAAGCATTGCAACAAACCTTCAAACAGAACATCACCAACAGGCCAAAAGTGATTCTGCACCCCACCAGAAGTCCTAGAGAAAACTTGGTGGTACAGAAATTTGCAAGAAAAGAAAGCTTTTATGGCTTTAGAAGTGATGAAAGATAGCTGAGTAAAGGCTCAAGGAGCTGTGTCTGCAGCAAGGGAAGTGGGTGGACAGATCCCTGTATACAATAGTGCTATGAGATGTGAAATTGCTAAAATAGCCCCTGCCTAATGTAATCACCTTTCAAAGAATATTTGAGAGGCATTTTGTCAGTGAAATATAAACAAAGGCTCTGTTTGAAATCTGAAACTTGTCCAAAGTAATTTTTCTTTCAAAGGCTGTTTCCCCTGCTTGTGCTCATTCTAGGGCTTTTGAAAAGGCATCTTTTTAGAGGACAAGCTATTTTTAATTGTTTATTAAAAAAAAACAACCAAACAAAAAAAAATTTACAAAGCAGTAAGGAACACCAAATGCATCTCTGAAAAATTTTACATTTCCAGCACAATAGGAACTGCATAAAAGTAGCCATTACCCAAGAACTTTTAGGCACTTTTTCTAGAGCAGAGAATTCTCATGAGAATATAGAGAGAACAGCAGGCATGGTACCTCCTTTTTTTTTTTTTTTTAATTTTTTTCCATTTACAAATAGCCTGTAGCAGGACAATAACTTCAGATGTTAGAATGATCTCTCATTCTAAGACATTCCAGCTTGCATTACAAACTAGTAGCATGATCCATTAACTGTGCTTGTGTAAGACTCCTGTTGGCTTCAAAGGCAGTGCTGTGTTCAGTCTGACACAGGATCATGACCTTGACCCAGAGACAAATTATTTACTGTGGTCATTTCAACTTGAGCTGAACAGGAACTACTGAAATAAAAGGCAGAAAACTGCCTAATACTGTCTGTATTAGATGTTGGTTAAGGCAGGAAATTAAAAACCATAAACCACAAAAAATCTCACCTCTTTCTGCAACTAAAATTTTGTTGGGTGTTTAATTATGGAGGACATAAGTCAACAGTTGAGCTAGGACTCTGTATACAGTTAGAGTATCCAATCTAGGATAAATAAATAATAAATATAGGTATCCTAATAAATCTAGGGTATCTCAACTATCCCCTGATACTTCTTACAATCACTAATGATCACCTTTGGCATCTTGAACACAAGTTCATGAACACCAGGAATAGTAACACATGGTTTCTCATGGCTTTTGTCTGGTGTTGGACTATGAGTCAAGACAAATTTTTTGCTGCAGGTGGCCCATTTGTATCTGCTTTCCTTCTCAGTTGATTCTTGTCTAATGAGACAGTTCATCTTGCAGCTTTTCTTATGGCAGGTCACTGGGGGAGAAATGACAGGACTTCCCTCCTATCCTTCTTCTTATTGTTCATTGCTGGCAGGGACGTACTGATCCCTTTCACCTGTGTACTTCAGGTCTTTCTTGTAAATTTTAAACAATTGCTTGTTTCAACTGTCACACACAAGTTTTTAGGGGGAGATGTGAATGTATCATGACTCTGTGTGATTTGATTTACAGGAAACTGAGGGGACAGAAAAAGTCACTGATGCTATTTGCAGGCATTAGTGGAAATTATCTCAGAAGGAAACCTGTTAATTAGTGGGCACTAACATAGCTTTTCTTTGTTGTAATGGGAATCACCAAAAGGTTTCGACTGTATATTCTACCCTTTTTGTGCTTGGAGAGTAAAAATTTAAAGAGTCTTATTCCCCGTGAGAGGGCACCTACCACAGATCTCCTCAGACCCTTTACCATCTTCCTAGGAAATCCTTGATTATACAGAACTGGGGGGCAGAGGCTGAATTGCAAGCTACCAGGGGCTCCCACTGCCATCTGCAAGAGAAAAGTCACCCCACTGCCACTTGATGGTTATCTTGCTATATATGCCCGGTCAGATGGCCAGCTGCAGCCTGGACTAAATCTTTGAGAACTTGTAGAAATGAGTTGTGTGTAATTCATCAGTCATGAATGTATGAAAGAGAAATCCAGCCTGGCAGTTGCACAGTTACTTTACATGCCTGGTTTCCCATGAAGCCTACCTCCTATTTTGATTCTTTGTTAGCTGTTGTTTCTAATTTTTGTGAAGGCTTCAGGAAGCTTGTTTTAGCTGCAGTGAGTGAATTGTCTTGGCAGAAATGAGGGAAAAGTTAAGAGGAAGGCTCTGCTACATTGTGCAGATGTTGTACATTGACTTAATCGAAAATATATTAATATAAATAGAGTTCAGACTTCCTCGCCTCTCTTTTTCCAAGCTGAAAGCCACCCACAGCCACAGTGATGCTGAGGGCTGCTGGGCAGCAGAGGGGAAGTGGCAAGACTCAGGTGATGCATTGAGAGGCTACCTAGAACAGAGGCTAGACAGTGTTAAAGGAATAAAATAGGTTTTTAATAAAAGGCCTTCAAAGGATACACCTTGGGCAGTACAAGACCCTGGCCGAGGCTATACCCAAGAGGGATGACGGATCACACATTTTCACAGTTTTATAAGTTTTGGTCCATTTACGTATTGGGATTAATTGTCCAGTTACAGTTTCAGGTTATGAAGTCCCATCCTCCCAGTCTGCTCTCCTCAATTCACTCTTGTTTGCACTTTTTGGGACTGAAGCTGTAACGGTGTCCTTGGTTCTCGGGCTAGAAAAGGATAGTTTTGCCTAACTACACTGTGAAGAGAACTTGCTAGCACTCTATATGAAATTCAGAGTCACATACTAATGCAGTAAAAAATCTGAAAGATATGAAAGGTAAAACTTAAGGCATCAAGGGTGCAGCCTGTGGGGTTGGGCTGGCCCGGCCCACCGCTGCACTCCCCTGTTTGCTTTGTGGGAGTGGACAGGCGCTGGGAACTCGTTGGGCTTTTACTGTCGAAGCTTTCTAAAGTGGTGTAAATGTGTATGCACAAGCTGCCGGGCAGGCCTATAAAAGCAGGACCATATAATCAAGACGAAAATTGAGAAAGTGATTTATTTGGTTCTCGTCCTCGTCAGTGAGGACAAGAACCCCCTGTCCCGCCCGCCGCTCGGCTTCTCACGGCCTCAGCGGGGCTGAGCGCTGAAGCAGGCGGGGGCCGGAGCCTCTGTGCCGCTGCGGGCTCGGCCGGGGCACCTGAGCCGCGCGGGGCCGGCGCGCAGCAAACCGGGCTTTTACCGGCGTTCGGGGCCCGCCGGAGGTCTGGTTTGGTTCGTGCGCTTCAAAGTAGTCCGCAAATATTTGTTTGTCTGTGGGCGCCCCACAGGCAAATGCGCCGGGAGGTGCTCCCAGGGCTCTCGGTTCCCAGCCTTTGGCAGGTCTTGGGAAGCCTGCAAGCCGGAGGGCTCCCGTTCCTCTGGCGCGGAGCCCCGCAGGACACCCGGGACTAGGAAAGTGGAGGGCTGGGCCGCCCGTGTCCCATGGCTGCTGACAGGTCTCTGACACAGGCACAGGCCAGGGCCCGGCGACCTTCGGCGTGGGCAGGGAGAGGACAAACGGGCGACAAACGGTGGGCCCGGGCGGGTTGTGCAGCAGAGACATCCATGCCTCCATCTTGCTTGACGATAGACTGGCAGTGCGATGCCCCTGCACCCCTCACCGCGTTCTCCAGCTGATACAGCTGCATATCCTACAGAGGGGAGAAAAACACACGGCGGTGAAAACCTGGGAAAACCTCTTCCAGTTTTTGGTATACAGATGCTGACATAGCCTGCCAGAGGCAGGTTGAGGAGGCTGAGGGCAATTGACGGAGTTAGCAATGCTGCTCGCACTCTCTCATACACTTATAAGGATCGGCCTTTGCAGGGTAAGTCGACACTCTGTGATAGTGGCGGCAACTTTGCGGAGGCCGGGAAGAGTGCACACGAGGGAGAGAGAGTACACGGGGAGAGTGGGAAGGCCCTGTGCCCCGGGCACTTGACAGGGTTGGGCCACCGGCCTGATGGTGCTCGTGATCTGTGGAGTGCCAGGGGAGGCTGCCCGGTGCCCGCGTTCAGCCCTTCGGCCCTACACAGACGCGGGAAGTTACCTGTCTGCAGGGGCTGGGGGTGGACCCTCTCCCGTGGCCCCGCGTTGTGGCGGCGTGCGAGGGGAAGGGTGCGGAAGGCCCGGCTTGTTCAAGGGAAACGGCGGAGGGGACATGCGGCGCTCAGTGGGCCGGGTTCTTTAGCTGTCCGCGCCCCGGCCCACACCCTTGGGCCACGCCCGACCCTCTCCTCCTGCCTAAGAGGTGACGCCAAGTGCAAACGGGGCGGAGGGTCACCGTGGGCACCGAAAGGACAGGAGTCGCCTCCAGCCCTGTGTATCGCCGTGCTGGGCTTTTGGCCGCGCCACGTTCCGCGGCACCGGTCGCCCTGCCCTGGTCGGTTCCCGCGGGCAGTCGGGTCGCGCCGGTGCCGCCGAGAGTCGCCGAGGCCAAAAGTATCAAAATCCGGATGCTACTAACTCTTCCCTCCCGGGGTGGCGGGAGCAGGTCCATCGTCTCCCCATATCGTAGAGGGGTCGAATCCCGGCTCCACCTGCGTGGAGGCTTCCCCGTCAGTCCGCTGCCTGACGAAGCTCAGCTCCTTTCTCATTGCGGCAAGCCGCCAGGGCTGTGAGCTCCCGCGAGTAGGAGCAGCAGTGACTGCTTAGGAAAGGATTGCTGCCCGTCTCACCGCCAGGCTGTCGAGGACTCGGCTCGGCTTCAGACCGGCCCGAGTGGGTGCCTGGAGTTCTGGGAGTGGATCTGGGCTGGAGCCGCCGGGACGCGAGCTGCCGTCAGCTCGCCCCTCCGAGGCGTGCGCTCCTCTCGCGTCTGGGCGCCCACTCGCGGTCCCTCAATCGGATCGAGTCACTTCTGTGAAATTCTTCGCGGCTGACCGTCACGGTGCTCGGGCTCTCTTGAAAGCGACTTAGGAAAAGCACAGGGCTGAAAAACTTTGAGAAAGTTGGGCAAATTCGTCCCTTTTGTGTGAGGGGAGACTAAAAAGCCGCATGCCATGACCCCCTCTTGTGTGAGAACAGGCACGGGAGCCGCTGCAACTCCGCCTTGTCCTGACTGCGGAGGGAGATGCTGCAGCCCGAGAAATCCCGCCGAATCTCGTTCAAACTAGGTTGATACAAAGTCAAGACGCTGACAAACAGGCTTTCCCCGGTAAACGCGTGCAAAGACGCCCCAGAAATCGGGAGGCTGTCGTTGTTTATGTCCGTCTTAGAGAGGAGGGATGTGCAGAACTGTTCCCAGGGGCAGAACAAATACCCAAGAACCAAAGGCGCCATAAGTTGTTGCACAAATGAATTGATGCAGTAAGCGCCAGGGCTATAACACCCTTATTTATGCTAAAGCATGTGACCCAGTCTTCAAAATGTGGTAGCTCCAAGTTACCACCTCTTTATTACTTATACAAGCTAATAGGTGAAGTGACTTTTACCTTCTTTACTTGAAGGAGGCACAAAGAAGCAGACAGGTAATTCCGCGCTGCTGATTATTGTAATGGGATGGGATGGGATGGGATGTGATGGGTAGGGAAAGGAGAGGTTGTAGTAGAGGAAAATGGGAAGACGGATTATGAAATCTCGCAGTTTGGCTAGTAGTGACCATCTCAGACCTCATGATTATTTTTTCTTAAGCCGCGGATGCCAATATGTTAGAAAATCTGGCACCTTATCTGCCAGCGAATGAACCCTTTTTTTCTGTCCGAAAGGATGATTTGATAACAGGCATCTCTCGCTTTTTTTTCCTTTTTTTTTTCTTTTTTTTTTTCCTCTTTCTTTTTTCCCCCCTGTGACTGATTTGAATTCTCGACTAAATGTTAGCGTTTTAAATCAAGTGTTTAGCTGTTGCGCTTCAGGGTGTGGAGAGAGGGAAGCGGTAGCTCTCCCTCCCGTTCCTGGGTTCTGCGGTACCGAGAAAGATCGCACTCAGTGCCGAGAGCGGAATTTTGCCGTCTGCCGCCGTGAAGTTGCGGTAGTGTTGCAGTTCCGCTTGTGTGAGGTTTGCCAGGCTCAGGGCAAAAAGTGTCCCGTATACAAAACGATCAGAATATTTACAGGTAATTGTGACTGTCAAATAGTCGCTTGCGTTGACAAAGCGCAGAGATCGTGGAGCGTTTCGTCTTTCGGGGGGTGGGAGGTTGCGGGGGCTTGGGACCCCTGCGAGGGGCAGCGGCGCGGGCCCGTTCGGCCGGGGAACTGAGGGGTTCTGGACCCCAGCGAAACGCAGGCAAGGAGGAAATAAGTGTCACCCCGCAGAGACGGTGTGGCTGAAGGGCTCTTCCTGGGGCAGGAGTGCAGCGGTTCGCGGAACAGAGTAAGTGAGAGCTGCTGTCCCCACTGGGGACAAACTCTCTTGTTGGATGCTGATTTAGTTGGAGCGATTCCGTGACGGGGAGCACACGAGCACTGCGTCTGCTCTGGTTTTATAATGGGATTTCAAACGGTGGATAACTCTCACCCGTCCCTTTACAAACCTGAAATTTGTCACGGGAGCGCGCTGGCTGCGCGCAGGCCGGCGGCCCC